>VYZQ01017137.1:37517-71953 GCA_013400655.1 Mystacornis crossleyi
GCTTGTTATGAATGGGTGAGTAAAATCTGCAACACTCCTTTCCTAAGCCTCAGACACTAGACAAAAATGTATCTGTGGGAATAGGAACCTGATTTTATTCAGGCTGCTAAATGTCCAATCTTTATTATCCCAGAAAGTATCTTCCTAAAGATAGCACTCTTAATACTGACAAAGGATAAACCAGACAGCACAGGCATGATTTCTCTGGATTTTCTCCCTTTCCTTCTTCTATGACAAGTTTCAGATTTTTTCATTCTGCTGGGATGCGGTTCCTCTCCTCTTCTACTTAGGGCATGAGTTTTTCCTTTAGCAAGTGACTGCATCCCATAAACAGCCAGATTAGGGGGAGGGTTTTAGAGCTGCATCTCTGTTTGGGAAGCCAGGAGAGAAATCATGGGGCTTTGTCATAGGTTTCAGCAGGAATTGTCCTCAAATGGTGACTGCCCACCGAGTTTTTACAGCCTAAAGGCAGCTCAGAGGGTCTCCAAAAGCTCTTGTGTACTGCAGAGCAGCGGTGGAAGGAGGAATNTAGAGTGAACAACAGTTTTCAAAACACATCTTTTAAAATGATAATCTACTGACAAAAATTATCTTTTCAGATTAAATATCCAGTTCCATAAAATAAGCCATTAATTTCTGGGATTTTAATAGTCCTTCTGTTCTGAGTAAGGGGAGACTTTCAGAGCTGGGCAGTCTCTTTTCAGATCTGTTAGTGTACAGTTAAACCCAACAAGCCCTGCAGCACCACAGGGCCAAAATCTGGGTGTGAGGAGCAGGTCTGGCATCGTGCCATTCTCACATGAACACTCGGAAAACTCTTCCAAAGAAATGTGAAATTTCCCTCTGCTCTGTTATGTTGTGGCTGACTGTTACCTAGTGATGCTCAGAACTTCTTCCAGATCTACATGAATGACTGATGACTCAGGTACTTTTGGTAATTTCCAAAACTTACACAAACATTCATGTGAGGCTCAGGACCAGGACAGCCTAGGCAAAAAGACAATGAGAGATCAAAAAACAATGAGAGAGACCTGCCTTTGGTAATGGAACCTGCCTTGCAGTGGGACATCATTAGGTGGTCTGCAGAATGAATTAATGAAAGAAAGGAGTCTCTGTGGCCACTTTTACACTGAGGACAAGCTAATGATGACCTTCCTCCATAGGCTAGCTGGGTCATTCTGCAAAGGCTGATGCCACCAGCTTTGCTGAGAAAGCTGCCCATAAGCAGGGGGCTCAAAATCCATCTGTTATTAAATCAGGCTGATGAGTTAGACCCTTCTACAAGGAAACATTCAAATGGCTTCGACAGCAACCCTCACAAACTTACAGCTCTCACAATGGTCAGCTGGCCAAGCCTCTGCCGTTGTGGACAGGGAGCTCACATCCTGGTCTCAGGTTCATACCTCAGATGGATTTTATCTGCCTTTTACAGTTTCCTGAAAACAAAGCAAGATTCACTTCAGCCCACAAGACTTCTGACACACATGTGCACCTGCTTCATCCAAGGTCAGAAAATGAGATGTTTCTTGTTTAACCTCCCACAAAATTCCTGTGCCAGATTGCATCTTCTTCATTCATAGGTAAGAAAATGAGATGTTTCTTGGTAAACCTGCCACCAAAATCCTGTGCCAGACTGCTGCTTCCCTACACTGGTGGCCAGGCTTCCACTGTCAGCAGCTGAATGTGATCTCCATCTTGAGACTTACGGAGCATTTGCAGCATTGCAGAAATGCACAGCAGAAATGCAATGATTATTCTTATCTCATTGGAAAGACTGCACACGTTTCCCTGCTTGAGATCATCTTCTCTGGGGACCCATTTAAAAATGAAACCACTGCGTTCTGAAAACATGTCTTCAGTGTGAGATGGGAGTGTTTTCCTGCTTTGGCTATAATAAAAGGCAAGAAATTGAATCAAAGTGTTCTCCTAAACACTATATAGTTCTCCTGCATGCTTCCCTCTCTTCTCTCCACAAATACAAGCCCTGGAAGGTCAAAGATTTCAAACTCATTATACAGCATGAAACAGTATTTAGAAGCATGGTGCATAGCACAGCGACTCTACAGATATGTCCACACAAACATAAAATTAGCCTTTCATGGCTAGGAGAGCACATTTTTTAGCCCAGTCTTTAACTTAGTAACTTTTTTACAGGAGAAAGCAGCCTAAATGCCATTAAGCAGTTCTTAGACTCCTAGGTCAAACAAAGTGAGAAAATGAATAGGCCCATTCATGCTTCAGACAGGATAATTCCGGCAAAGCTTGTGCTGACAGTGTTAAAGACCAGTGACGGAGAAGTCTGGCCTTGTCTCTCTAATTGTGACCATGAGTGACAAAAAATGCCTTCCCTTTGCCAGTGGACTGATCTTTCAGGTTTGTAGAATCTAAACCATGCTCAGGTCATTTGACATTCAAGGGTCAGAAAGTCCATGCACCCAGGTGCCTGCTTTGTCTGAGCCTGCCATGGCTCTGGCACAGGGGAAGGACTGGTCATTTTGAGGCTCTGCAGGGAGAAGAAGGGTGGTAGAAGACTGTGAAGCCAGCCGTGTGGTCTGAACCACTCACTGCTTCTGGCACAGTTCTCTGAGCTCTAAATACTGTGGCTCCTCACCTGCACTAGGGAGCACAGCCTGCCTGGGTGAGCGGAGTAACCTTGGAAATGGTCATTTGGTGCATGCCCATGTCCTTGTTCCACAGAGGGGACCTCTGGAGCTGGGAGGAATGTCCAGGTAAAAACGCAGGAGAAATAGCATGGAGCAAAAAGACTAAAAGAGCTATCATAAAGAACCAGCAGAGCTGTCATGGACTAAACTGCATTCACAGCTACAGCAATCTCTCTCCCTCATCCCTTGCTTCAAATCATGCTAAGTATCAAAGAAGCATTTTTCTCACCCAAACAGAATACCATTTTCCTTAGAAAGGCTCCAAATCCAATGAATTAAACATTATCTTTTGCAACAACAAAGGGAAATTAGTATCTCCTCTTACCTTCTTCTTCAGCAGGGCAAGGTAGGGACTTCACCCCAGACAGACAATTCAAATAGCTCCCATAGGCATTTCCTACACCACTCCTTCAGAGGGACCATATTAAAAATAAACTAATGCTGTAGGCAGCTTCGGAAAATGACTTCAATGGTATTTATTGCTTTGATAGGGTCAGTGCACAGTATGTGCATGTTGCCTTTTAAACATATGTTTCAGGCAAAGAATCAAAGCTAATTTCAGTGTGTGAAAAGCAAGCAGATTTCATTACTGATTGTGACTTTAACTTCAAAATGATAAGGATGCTGGATGTAGGTTCTCAAAACTGAATGTCCAAATGGGAATTTATGATGTAGAACTTCAGCTTTATCATCCATGGGCTTCAATATAGAATGAAGAAAATAATTCTCTGCTACCAGGAATCTCACAGTTAACCCATGAGCCAACTGACTATTTCCCCACTCTCTAATTCTCCCTGCAGCTACTTCCTATCTGTAACATGTTAAAGCAAGAATGACCATTGGCACTAACCACTTCTGGCATCCAAGTAGTGGATATGAAAGAGATCTGATTTTTTTTCCACCACCACAATGCAGTCCCACTTCAACTCTTCACAGAAGTGTCAGCAGAATTCATAACAAACCCAATACAATCTTAAGCAAAGCACAATAAAAGATCTGCTAATATTTTTTTTTTCTTTTTTAATGAGAATTCCTTGCACATTATTGCACCAGATCTGCTTCCCAGCTTCAGGCACCCATGTGTAATAACCCTTCCCAAATGCTGTCTGGAAGGAGGTGAACCCACAGAATTATTAAAAGGCTTCAGGTATATGCAGCCACAAGTGAATGAATGAGGACTTTTCCCAACATTTTCCACAAGGTCAGATTCAGGATTCACTAATGGTAAAACCCAGAAAAGTTCAAACCCAGAAGCCTTAAGATGGATATCTAACTCAGGATTAGACACCTGAAGTAGCCACATTTTCCACAAGATATTTTGAACACCTATTTAACTATGAAAGCAAACATAGCTAACCCACTACTGAAGAAAAAAGCACTTGGATACCCGTAAAAGATCTTAAATATTTATGTTAACGTGTATATAAATGCATATACACATTCAATTAGTGAGTATCTATACATATGCATATGTGTACACATACTTATATACACTCCAGAGAGCCTCATTTGCAAAGTGGGAAAGTACCCACAACTTCACTTTGAGTCCAAGGAAAAGTGCAGGATTATGAAAAATAATCAAGCCATTTTTTTAATGCCCCTGCCTATAATTACAGACGTGCACTCACTGCTCTGTAAGGCTTTGTCCAGGTCTGTTTAACAGCACCACACTCCCCTAGGTTCAAATGACACCTTTGAAACAACCGAAGCAGTAGATCACACCTCTTTATTATCATCTCAACAAGAATGATAACAACCTGCTCTGCTTGGTGAAATACCCATGGGAATTTCACCCAATTACGTGGGGATAACGTATCTTTCATGTCTTTGGCTGTCTCCCATTTCCATTGTGTACTTGGTAGTCAGCCACAAAGGACACAATCCGCTGAAGGAAAATGTATAGACAAGGGGTTAGACATTTCAACAGTGGAGAAAGGGAGGTAGAAATCGAAGGGAGAAAGAGAAGGATGACACAGAGCAACTGCTCAGCTTAGTAGCACAGCTGCTTAAACAACTGAATAGCAATCAATGGGTGAGCATTCAATTCAAGTTTAGATCACATTGAAATCTATTAGAATACTGCATATAATGAATGACTCTTACTTATTTGGTATTCTATCTTGGAATTAATCAGCTCAGTTGTTACGCAGAGGCGAAAAAAATTAAAAGAAAAAAAAAGTCGGCGAGTAGACAGGCCCAAACCCAAGAAAAACAACCACCTTGATTTCCCTGGTGGTTAACAGCCTGACAGTACTCAACAATACAGGCTGAAGTTGAACACTGTGAGAAGCAATGCAAGGTAAAGGTTTCCTGGCTGTTGGGGCAGCAGCCTGGTTTGCATGTGCACAAAACTTGCCCCATCCCCACGCTTCCAGGCTCTCACAGCCCTCGTAGGGTTGTACCATCTGCTGGAGCACAGTTCAGAGGTAGCTTCACAGTGATGATAGCTCTGGGAAATGATAATCACTGGGTCATAGAAAGCTGTACTGCAGTGTATAAATAAGATAACAGAAAGTGCTGAGCAGGGCATGTTTGCATTATGAAATCTATTTTCCTTTTTCCTGTATAAAACCTGTCTTGAAAGCGTGGGGAATGCAGCAGGATTGAAAACCAGAAGGAAAGCAACACAGCCCCAGAAGCTGCACAAAGGAGGAGGGGGGTGGAGGAATGGTAAGCTGTAGTATTATTGACTGAGGAATGATAAAAGAGGAAGGAATTCAACAGTTACATCTATTTCGCTTGGTGCAATGGCATGAGATCAAAGGCTTACGTTCACATTAGCCCAGAATAATGCATACTCCACAAATGATGCAAAGCTAGGCCACATTCCCAAGATGTGACAATGTCTCAAGATGCCCCTTTGCTAAGTTCAGGTCAAGGCAACAGTCTCCTGCATATGAAATTCTTTTTCAAAGCACACAAACGTACTTAAACCACTGGGCATGGAGATCAACAACATGTAGGACAGGCAGGATGTCCTCCACTGTCTTCTACTTTTCCACATATGGCTTTGCAAATTCAGCCAGTTTTCATTCATTTGCAGGGTTTTTTCCCAATTGCTGTTGATATTTCAGAAGATCCAAACTGTCCACCCAAGCACAGAGAAGCTCGGGCTGAGAAATTGTGTTTTATTTCATTTGAAATAGTCAACTCAAATTCCAGAGACGTGGCTCAGTCCCACCTCTGCACTGGCAACCCCTGTGACCTTGATCGGCTCACGTGGGACAGCCCCTTTAATGGCTGCAGAGCAAGAACAATGTCAAACCGTTCCTGAAAGCCCCAGTTTATTTTTTTCTGAGATACGTTTGTCAAAGCCACTTAAAGATTCAGATCAGTGCTGGTTGAACCTTGATTCCTGGGGGATCCAGCCCTTGTGGATACCTTAAACAAAACACTACCCACGACACATCCATATCATAAATTCCTTTAAGAAATCCTAATCTCTGGGACTCTGTATACCATTAGCTAAATGGAGATGAATAATTATTTTCCCTCACCTTTCACGGTTTGGTTGGTGCAGGGAAGCGTTGCCATACCAACAGCGATCCAGCCTGGCCGTAGGACAGGGCTGGAAGTGTGGAGGTGCAAACATCCCAGGCCAAGAAGAAAATCCTCCTCTCTGTCCCTCCCTCCTTTCTTCCCTCCCTGCCTCCCTCCCTCCTCTCCCTGGAAGAGAAGCAGTTTCTCTTTGTGAGAGAGCACAAAGGGGAAGAAAGAAAAGAAATTGTCCATCAAGCTCAGCAGAGCCTCGGGGGCTTTCAGCAGAGCATGCCACAGCCTATGAGGACAGCGAGGCGCACTGAAGACTGATTTTAAAAGGACGGTTCAACCCCAGCTACACTGAACTGCCTCCAGCAGTCCCCAGACTGTGAAGAACATGTGCCACTGAAAGACTCACTGACATCTTCCCGTGTTTTGCCTTCCACAGATCAGCACCGCTTCCCACTCACAAAGAGAGCCGAGTCCCCCGCGGACTGTAGGGTGCTCAGTGGTGCTGCCCCGGCAGCCAGACNTGTTCCGGGAGGAACAGTAGATAAATAAGTGCAAAACACTACCCACGACACATCCATATCATAAATTCCTTTAAGAAATCCTAATCTCTGGGACTCTGTATACCATTAGCTAAATGGAGATGAATAATTATTTTCCCTCACCTTTCACGGTTTGGTTGGTGCAGGGAAGCGTTGCCATACCAACAGCGATCCAGCCTGGCCGTAGGACAGGGCTGGAAGTGTGGAGGTGCAAACATCCCAGGCCAAGAAGAAAATCCTCCTCTCTGTCCCTCCCTCCTTTCTTCCCTCCCTGCCTCCCTCCCTCCTCTCCCTGGAAGAGAAGCAGTTTCTCTTTGTGAGAGAGCACAAAGGGGAAGAAAGAAAAGAAATTGTCCATCAAGCTCAGCAGAGCCTCGGGGGCTTTCAGCAGAGCATGCCACAGCCTATGAGGACAGCGAGGCGCACTGAAGACTGATTTTAAAAGGACGGTTCAACCCCAGCTACACTGAACTGCCTCCAGCAGTCCCCAGACTGTGAAGAACATGTGCCACTGAAAGACTCACTGACATCTTCCCGTGTTTTGCCTTCCACAGATCAGCACCGCTTCCCACTCACAAAGACAGCCGAGTCCCCCGCGGACTGTAGGGTGCTCAGTGGTGCTGCCCCGGCAGCCAGACCCTTACAGGAGGCTCACAGCAGGCACCACTGATCTGCTGGATCTTCTGGGTCCCTCCTTACCTGCCAAAAACACCAGTGGGCCTGATGAAGTAAACGTTACTTCAGAGAAGATGTAACAGATATATCCATTCCCTGCCAGAGGCTGTAAATCCTGCAGACCCAAACAGGGGTTCTAGCCAGTCCTGGAGGGAAATAAACCATACATCCAGTGCCAAACCTGTGTCCCACTCCAGACACCCTACTTGAGACACTGGAACCAAAAAGGGACTGTCAGTAAGCACAGAGAACAAGGTGATTATGAGAGGAGACTGGAAAGCAAATGAGAGAGAGCCACAGAAATTACTCAGGGCAGACACAATAAAGCCGAGTTTATATTTATATACACATGTATGTGTGTGTGTGTGTATACAATAATTAATGGTGTAGAAAAAATAAAAGACATCTTTTTTCATACTGTAAGAGGAGAATGAGGGTAAACAAAAATGGAGCAATTCAAAACCACTGCAGAACTACCAGGCAACACAGCCGTAACCTCCTCCAGACCATGCAATCCAACTGAGACTACAGTCAAAATCAGACCCAGAGATTTTGGATATCCAGAGGTACAATTATCTATCAAAAGTAAACAAGGCCCAGGTAAGTGCAAAACTCCTTGGACTGCAGGAGGATAGGAAAACGTCCATTTTTCAGAGAGAATGACAGATCACCTGTGAAACGAGGAATCTTCAAGTGCAGGCCACAGCATCTAAGTCAAGAGGTGTTCACATGCATTTACCATAAGAAAGACCAGGTCTTTTTGGGATTGAGCTTGTATTGGCCTTTGGAGACAGAGGTGCCAAACCACGGCAGCATGGAACACCAAAGTGAGGAAAAAAATGGGACTGGGTGATATTAGGACTATTGCTGCTGTGGGTGATATTAGGACTATTGCTCTCCCTCACCCATGACAGACCTTTTGGCCCTGCGTGGCCAATCCATGCCCACAAGCTCTTTGACTGGGATTGTTCACCAGACACTCCCTTCTCTACCCACCCCATGACAAAAGGCCCCTTCAGCCCTCTCTCCTCACGTGCTGGGCTGCGCTGGCTCAGCTCTTACAGCTTCTGACCTTCCCCATACCTTGAGCTGTTCCAGCTTTCACTGCAGGTGCTTTGTGATCAGAGCCATATTTCAATACAAAGAGGATCTCCTGGTCATGTCGCCACAAACAACACGGCTCTCCACCCTCAGCTCACAGCCCTTTCTCTTCAGCTCCCTATGACCTGTGTCTGCCTTTCACTCACCTGACTGACCTCCCACTTTCTCTTGTTATTTATCTACAAGACCAAGCTGGCATATTTCCCCACCTTCCCTCTCCTGTCCGCACCCTTTGGTGTCCTGATCTTTAGACCTCAATGATGACAAGGAGTCAAAGATTTTCACACAGTTAAGTGAACAGAGAAATAAAGCTACATACCTAAGTTTAATATCTTCATAAGTGGCCTGGAAGATGGGCTCAAGGCACCCTGCATGAAGACTTTGGAGAGGTCTGGAAGAGGGGAATAGAAGAAACTTATGAAGTTCCACAAGGGCAAGTGTAAGGTCTTGCACCCGGGAACACATAATGCGGGAATAAATAGGTAACAGGAACATAAACCTGGCTGTGAGCAGCTCTGTAGAAAAGGACCTGGGGCCCCGGTGGACAACAAACTCCATGAGAGTGAACAGTGAGCTGTTGCAGAACAGAAAATCAACAGGATGTGGGTTGCATTAACCAGCAGAGATAACAAAGTCATTATCCCACTCTAATCAGTCCTTGTCAGGCTACATCTGGAACACTGTGTTCAGTTTTGATCAATGCTACACAAAAAAAACCCCATGGACAGATACAGAAGGTCCAAAGAAGGGCCACAGAGATGATCAAAGGGCTGGGAAGCTGCCAAGTGAGGAGAAGTTGAGAGAAATGGGTTTATTCAGCCTTGAGAAAAGGAGGCTTAAGGGAGAGCTTATCAGCCTTGAGAAAAGGAGGCTTAAGGGAGACCTTATCACCATGTTCTAGAACTTAAAGGGTGGCTATGGACAAGATGGAGACTCCCTTTTCACAAGGAGTCTATGGAAAATGGGTAAAGGATACAATTTACTCCTGGGGAGATTCCAATCAGACATAAGAGGAAGACTGTTCACAGTGAGAACAATTAGACTTTGGGATTGTCTCTCCAGGGAAATGGTGGGTTTCCCAACACTGCACACTTTTAAGACTCAGCTGGAGAGGGTGCAGTGCCATCTTGTCGAGAACCCACTTTTGCCAAGTGATGATCAGATGATTCTTGAGGTCTCTTTCCAACCTGGCATCCTATGATCGGATGATTCCAAATACATTTCTGGACTGGACATCTACTAATTGTTTGCTCTTTACGGACTGAAAACTCTCTCCTACCACATTCACAGCCCCATCAAAGCCTCCTGTATGAGTACACACCTCCCTCTTGGGAGCCTCAAGAGATCCAACATGAAGAACAGGTTCAGCCACTCCTTTGAGACATTTTATTAGAGTGACTATACCACTTTTAGAAAATAACCTTACAAAGCACTGTGAAGTTTGGGTGTCTGGGAATAAATCCACTCACTTCCAAAAGTTTGTCATGAACACGGGGAAAAAAAGCTGGATTTTTTTTAAACTATGCTGCTGGCCAAGATGATTGCAGGGATGAACTAGATGAGCAGATGTAGACCAGGCAGAGACTCCTGCTTTTCTTGGTGGAGCTATGCTTAAGTGAAATCCCTTCACCAGAAATAATGAAATGGACATCTATGACAGCATCTGGAAGCTATTTCTGGATATACTTCAACGAGAGCAAATGCATTAAGGGTGGATGAGTGCTTTACGGGAGGAGGCAGCCACAGAGAGGTTGGGAGAGCATGGAGGCCTCAATTAGGGGGAGAGGAATATGAGAAGGAAGAAAGAAGAGAAGCAGCCAGCCCCACTGACAAAGTGGGGAAGGCACTGCTAAAGGGTCACATTTTGTAATCCTACCAGCCTGCCAGGTTTTATTTCTGTGCAGGAAATATGCTGGGAGCACAACTGCTACTCCTTGGACTTAAAAAAAATTGAATGGTTAAGTTAAAATGAGGGGGAGTAAAACGTTATTATAATGAATGAAAAGAAAATGTCTTGATCAAGCACCATTATCTCAAGAGAGATGAATGGTTAAACAACAGCCATAGCTAGATTGGTACAACTTTCCCCTCCTATTTTTCTCCCACTTCACAATTGCAGGGTTAAGAAATAATAGTGATGAAGTTTGTCTAAGAATGGCAATAACTGCTGTTTTGTATTGATGCAAAAAATAGAATAGATTAATACTTTGTCACTGTATTTTCTTTACCTACATGTCTAAATATCAATAAAAGCTTTAAGCTTTAAGGATGTACACCAGATAATGGACTTCCTTGAAAAGTCCATTAGACTTCTTGTTCTTTTATGTCACAGAACAAACACCAAAAGAAAAGTTACAGACTTAAACAATTTCTGATGTAAAAGCTTATTTTCCCTTCACCTTTTAGAATTAAAAAAAGTCCTCGGGAAGCAAACCAATACAGCAATTATGCTGTTAAAGCCAAAACACAAGCTCCTCAGTGAAGATGGGAATCAGTTCCTTAGCATTTTCATTTCCTCACTGTCTCACAGGCATGCCAGAGGCACACAGCACAGGGAAAGGCCAGACACCCATTTGCTGTAGTTTAAACACAACTCCCAGTCCCATCCTCACCTCTCCAGGCATCTTAGAAATATCTCTCTGCACGATGCTGGGTGGTCTGGCTCCTTCACAACACGCCAGCTCTCTCTGGGCTCACATGTGCAGCCCCACCACTACCATCAGAGACTTTCCAGGGCTTTCCAGCACAAAGCACCAAACCGCAGTCTCCTTGCTCCAGGTACAGACTCAGTGGTTCAGCAGGACACAGCCCACACCGCCTGACACACACTTCCACATCAGACTCCTGAAAGACCTGCTCCTACTCTTGATTCTCCCATGCTGTGCCTGAGCATGCAGCCCCAAAGAGAGTGACCTGGACAAGAAATTCCTAAAAAGGTGCAAAGCAGTGCTTCTCACTTTTGTTTTACCCCTTGGATTTACACGTCCCAGTGCTCCGCCTGCCTTCTCCACCAGGCGTGGTGATGTCTTGGGAGGCATCCTTGGCTATTGTCTTTCTAGAGTTCTGGCAAACATGTTCCACCCCACACAGAATGCTCTTTTTTATTCATCACAGCTTTTATTGATTTGTATTTGTCTGCATTATCTGCTCAGGTTATTTGCTGGCTCACCGACAGAAGGGTCAAATTCATGCTGGGTTCTCTTTATAGTGTTGCTACAAAAAAATAAAAACTGCTAGCAACAGTAAAAGTGATTTTTCCTTGTTACTGGTCTCCATTAAATTGGTCAGGAGCACATCCCAAGCTGAAGGTGTGGTTGGAGAGGCACAGCACAGCAGTGTTTAAAATAAAAATGCTTTGGCCTTGAAGGCTGTCCTCACCCAAAACCAAACGTTTGTTTGATGGCAAGCCACAGCAGGAGGTCTCTTCTGATGTTCCTACATGGAAACAAAGGAGTTTCACCTCCTGAAGAGGAAATACACAAAAATATACATATAGAGAGAGAAAGCTACAGATAAATCAATGTGTATTTATACCTATATATACTACTTCATATATTTAGATATAGACCTTAGGCTGACATGGTTGGACAAAAAAGGATTTTCTAAAGGAGAGAGGCTGCTTGCTTTTGCAGGGTGAAGTGTGCCCTTACTAAATGTGTGAGCACTCCCCATTTTCACAACAGAAAATTCAAAGGAACGCTGTCCTCCTGTGAATCACCGACCCCTGGGATGCCATCTAAGGTCCACCTCACCAGGGCAAAGTTCACTGCTGACTTCAACAAGATCTGAAACCACGCCAAGCCTCTCTTTTAAAACCAGCGTTTGGAAGCCAGATCGTGCTCCTGAGCCGAGTTCTGGCTGCTTTGTTCCCGCTTTTAATTAACGGGCATCTCTGACTCCTGGATGGACACCTCGGTTTTGAGGGAAACTGGTTTTGTTTTAGAATTCCTGGGCACTTTCAGGGCTAGGGAGCTCATGGGAGCAAATCAGTCAGCACCTGGTCTTGGAAACCATGGTCCTTACCGGACTTGGCTGGTGCTGCACGTGTCTGGGCCAAGGTCACATCCCATGGTCACCCCCAGGATGCTGCCACGTGGAGTGGCAGCCTAGTGGCTGTTGTCCATCAGGAAGAACCATGTGGATCTGCTGCTCTCACAGTGACAAAAGGGGTGCAATTCAATTTTCACCACACCACAGAAATCCAGCCTGTTCAAGGCCATCATTCTTGATTTTCTTTACCACCACAACTAACAGGAGAAGCAGGACATAAAGCTGGGTAAACAAGGTGAGCATGCTAGGAATATGGGCATGTTTACCATTCCTTTCTCATCATCACAGTGATGTATTTGTATCACTTTCACAGATACACATCCTCACTCCTCAGACCAGTTCTAGCTGATCTGTATAATGTATGCAGAAGGCTTGATTCTCACCAAACAGAAATAGAAAGGAAGATTTGCTGTGAGAAAATCTTTTTTTTTTTCTGTGAATATTAATCATTTCAGCTTTGATAGTGAAGTGATACGAGTGAAAAAGCCAAGAATTGCTCCAGGGCTTCACACAGATGACTACTGTAGAAAAGACATTTGCTGGAGATAACGCCGCTTAAGCTCAGAATCATTACACAATACACAGTTAACTCCAATCAACATGCTTGCTCCCCAAGATTTAAACAGAATTAATGTGACATCCCAGCTGAAGCTGGAACTCAGCAACTCAGAAAATAAAAGTGACAAATTAAAGCAAGTTCCATATGTGTTTTAATCTTAAATGGCAAAAAGAAAACCATTATGCCAGATGATAGGAGAGCAATATGGTCCCAATACACTGTTCATCTCCTTAGCAGCTTTAAATAATGTTTGGTATGTTTTGCAGGAAGAAAGGTATGGGGATTGCTCTAAAAATTTCCATGGGTAAGGAAAAGGTCATCAACTTTTAGCCTGGAAAGTCAGAATAGATTCTAGGCCAGCTAATACACATCACCAGAATCAGCTGGTCATCTGGTCATCTTAACAGATTTTCATACCATGACAAAAATCTTCGCATTTCAAAGAGAATAAAAAATCTTCAGTTAAAGATCAAATAGACGAATGTCTTTCTTTTCTCTGGGAAATGCACAGACATGAGGGGAAACTTGTGTTACACCAGTTTTTCATCTCATCTTATTTATGCTGCAATATTTTGGAGCTCCATGAAGGTCACAAACCTTAAAGGCAGGCCTTGGAAAAGAACAGTTTGCAGGATAAGAAGACAAAGGAAATTTTCAGCAGGTAGGGACTGAGGCGCAGAGAGGCTGTGAAACACTGAAGTGCACCCAGAACACCAGAGTTGGGTGTATGAGCCTTCTTCCATGGCCTTCAGTGCACACCTCACACCTCTGGTGGGTAGATAACCACTGCTGCAAGAGGGAAAGATGAAAGATCACAGAACTGCCAGACACAGAATGTGCATTAGCCACTGGTTCACGGCTGAGTGAGGAAGCAGAAGTGGATAATTGGAGATGGATGGTCAAATGTGCACTAACCACTGACTCCTGCACTGAGCTGGAAGGGCTGGCTGCTGATGGAATAAAAACAATATTGTGAATTACCTTTAAAAAGCTGTGATGTTATAAATCAACAAACAAACAAACAAACAAACAAACAAATAAATAAATAAATAACGCCCCTCTTCCATAATTGATGCTAAACATCCTTCCACTGTCAAAGGCAGCTCTAAGTAGCATTAAAAGATGGGGGTTTTATTAAAACCTGTTGTGCCTATTTATCATTTCTACCCTTCCTTCTCCCCCACCATCATCATTCTCACAGGTCATTCTCTCTCTTTCTTCTTGCCTCCTCCTGCTAATTTACTGTAACAGAAGCAGCAGCAGGATTTTCCCATTCATCAGCAAAGAGGTCTGAGATAGGCACCTCTGGGAACTGATGCATATTTACAATATCATCAGGAAAGCTCAGACACCACGTTGGTTTGGATAGTGTGCACTCTGACAGCCCCAAACCAATCAAACAGCAGGGCTTAAAGCTTCAAAACATGAGAATCTTCCAAGTTTTACCTACTCTGTTGTTTCTAGGGAGGTCTTTAGGAAGAGCAGGAGAAATAATACTAAAAATGAAGTATATTTTAGAAACTTATCATTATCAAAATCTGTGCATTACAAGGAATAAATGCTTACATATTGTAAGATGCAGCACAAAGAAGGATCACAAAAGGGCACAATGAGACTGATAAGAAGAATCACAAAAAGAGAGAGCAGTATCTTCTTACACATATATGAAACCTTTCACTTTGGAAAAAATTACAGCCTACAGGTAAAACTCCACTAGCTTGTGCTAGTATGAAATTACTTTTGACCTAGTTTTTTTTTTTTTTTTTTGCATCATAATGCATAATATTAAATTAAAAAGTCAAAACATAAAATTTTTATCCTTCCTTTTGAAGCACCGATACATTTCATTCTGACAACACGAGGACATTTTGATATTTGTCAGACGTTTTTGATTTGTTCTCCTTCCACCAGTTCAAAATGAAACTGGATGAACCTATCAAGGTTTCAAGACAGATGGAAAACATAACAATGTTATGGTAAGTTCTCCAAAATACAGCGCAGGCAGGATGAAGGCAGGATGTAACAGCAGAAACAGGAGCATACAGCCAGGATACCAAAGTCTAGCTTTCTAATCTCCACATTTTAACAAGCAACCTGAACTTTATTAGGTATATCACACTGATTATATTTATATGTACTTCATGGAATCAGATGTTTTCCTATGAAAAATCAAACAAGTAAAGAAGATTGTGCATAAGTTGTTGGTTTTTAGGTAGAAGAGCTCCAAAGCACCACCCAGAGCTACAACAAAGTTAGAGAAGCACCACAGTGATGAAAATCCATATTTGATGTGAATTTGCCACAAAGAGATGCTATTCCTAGGGTGCATCTCCCATAATGAAGAACCAGGCTAAATTATGCCAGTAGGATTAGGGTGAGAAATAACATCTCTGTGACAACAAAGATTGAACAGGGAAGCAAAGATGGAAAGTAATAAAGTAAAAAAGGATGTCATAAAAAAAAAAAAAAGGAGAAACAGAAATGACACTGAGAAAAAAACTATAGTCCCACTATTAAATGGTAGCTGCGGTACAGGATTAATAGAACGGTTTCCTTCTTTCATAAGTGATAGTGCTTCTTTACATATTTTGGTACAATTGATTTCTTTGATAAATCCAGAGAGAATTTTGGGGGGTTTAGTACTATGGAAAAAGAACACATACTATGGAGGTAAAAAAAAGGCATTAAAACCAGCATTTATACATGAAAATTTCACAGGACAATATGAACTTGGTGTCCATAACGTCAGGATCCATCCCTTTGCCTTGTGACACTAAAAATAGAAAACAAAAAATATTTACAAAACGTATATATATATATAAAAACAAAACTGAACATTCTCCTGGCCTGGTCCACATTCCAATTACACCATCTTGCCTTAGTTTCAACTGCATGTTCTCTTCACCTCAAGCAGGCCAAGCAGTTCTTCTCAGGCAGACCTTCTTTCAAAAGACAACTCATTTTATCCCCCAAGATTGCTTCCATTCCCAGTGAGCCTCGCCAGGTCTGCATGGAAATTCCTTTTCATCCCAGACAGTGACTCATAGAGTGAAGATGACAGGCAGTCCTTCTGGTGCAGGGCAGAAATTCATGGCATCCCAGGTTTCCAGACAGACTTCTCCCTTCTCTGCTCCACTCACTGCATCTGAGTTACACAGTGAGACCCATCTCCTTGGCACACTCAGAAGCATGATTTCCACCTCCAGCAATTAATGCTTAATGAAAAAACAGTAGCCACAACAGCTCCTTACCAAGACTCGAAACCATCTGTTCCTGCCTTGTTAGCGTGCGCTTTCCCAGAGTGACCAATCCACTTTCATACCAACAGCGTGGTATGCATCTGCTAAAATATTTTACTGCACAGGCTCTGGGTGGATTTCGGTGGGGGGGGGGCAGGGAGGAAGAGGCAAAGAAAACCAAAATAAACACTGGCTAGATTATTTTAAGATACACCTCTTGCTCAAGCACACGTATATAAATCTCACCGAAGACACAGGAAGGTGGAGTTACATGGAGAATGCCTTTGGCTTGTCTTGGGAAGGCTGTTCAGAATAATTAGAATGCTTCAGCTTAGCTGCTTTTTAATGACCCATCCATGCATCCCAACCTTCACGTTCCCTAATATGGTGTCGAGCTCCTGCATGCAGAAAACAGTAGGCAAAGAAGGGATTTGTTGACAATACATTTGAAAAAAAAAAAGGTACCAGCGCCGTTGTGTGTCAATACTCATCCAAATGTGCCCATTTGATATTTTACTGACAGAACCGAAAATATGTTTGAATTTCAAACTTGTCGAGATGGTTGGGATGCAGGGATTATTTTCCCCTGAGGGCAGATAAACAAGACGGATGGACTAAACTCCGAATCGCCTAATGATCAAAATGCAAGGTAAGCTGTCATAAGGAGGGCTCTTCTCATCCTTGCTGACAGCATGAATTCTGCTGAATTATTTCTAGTCTTCCTGATTAATGGGCCTGGTGACTAATTAGTTTGTGAATCTTGCTCATAAATGGCACTTTGATAGCTGCCACGTTGAGAGAAAGGCCTCGCTGATGTCAGCTGGAGATATGCTCTCCAAAAAACCCGTCCCTGGATGATGCCACAGCTGACAGGGGGTGCACAGGTGTAGTTTGGCCCTAATGGTGGAGCCACAGCCCTGGTTGGGACCCCAGGTCCGTGCTACCCAACAGCACTTTGGAAAACACCTCATTAAAAGGAGAATTATTTTATTAGTCCATGCCATTACTCCCAGCTGCTGCTTTCCTCCTTGCCTGGAAAAGCTAAAACCAGTTTACTTTGTTATCGCATCAGGAGAACAATGTCTTACTCAACTTTCTAGATCCCAGTTTTCCCTACAAATACTGCCAGCTGTGGAATGTTGGGGTCAGGGCCCACAGATATGGCAGAGGACACACAGGCTTTGGATTTATTCCTCTTCTGAGATACCAGTAGTGTGCTGGCATTTCATTTAAGCCATCACAGCATTGTGGGGTTCTGTTTGCTGAGAAGGGTTTCAGTCCCAAGATGTATCAATGTACTGAACACTAAAAAGGTTTTGCTCTACTACAACTAGAAAAATTGTTCTGTCTGAATTGTTTGGCCTGATGAAGAAGGAGAGAGAATATAAATGACCATAGCCACTTTCTGAGCTCTTCCTCCACTCCAAGAGCACTAGGAGCACTTGCTCAGTGTTCAGTTTGAGTTGTGACTCAGTTTGTGCATAGTAAAGAATTCCCTAGTGTGTCCCCTGCTATACCACACACCAGAAGAACTTGTTCACCCCCCAAAAAAGGGAGATATGACTTGGGGACAGTGTCAGGAGAGACATGCAGGCTCATCTTCAGCACCATCACCTTGAGATCTGAGATGTGTTTTCACACACTGATGTATTTCCTCACAGCATTTATTTCTGAAAAGATGTCCCTGGAGGTGAAACCCTGTGGAGTTACACATGAGCAGAACAGAGGGAAGACAGCCTAATAATTCCATGCCATTATTTATCTTTCCCTGATTAACACTAATTATGCTGAAATGAGTTACACAAAATGGAAAGTCAAATCCTTGTGCATTTTCTCACTCCTGTGGTCCAGGATTCAAATCCTTAATCCACCTGTAACTGAGTCCCATATTTGAAGAGGTGTAAAACACCATTCTGTTTGATCATTAAGTCACAGAGTTTGCTTCCCAAGTGTCTCTCCCTCAGTTATATAGAAAAACAGATGGAAATCTGGGAGACATTTTCATGCCATGTGCTCCTTCTCCTCACAAGGACCCACCTGTTGGGAGCCACTGACTTGGTAGCTCCTGTGAAAAGATGGACATATACAGTGAGAGTGGAGTCTGCCCTGATCCTTCATTCAGTAGTAGCACAGGCATCTGCACGTTAGTCAAGGTTTGAACCTCTGATTTCAGTGCTGCTCTCAAAAGGGCAGGTACAGAAAATCCTGCAGCTGACATACAGTTTGTTCCCTCTTCTCTTCAGCTCAAATGGCAAAAAACACAGGACACAAAGATGATCCCTCAGTGCATGACTGGCAAAATCCCATCCCCACAACAGCCTGTACGACTGCAATCTTCCATTTCCCTCACCTGTAAGAATTAAAAACTGTGCACTAACATCCAGACTGGAATGCCCTAGAGCTCAAAAGCCCACACCACAGCAACCCTGCCAGGTTTGTCCTGTGGTGGCCCACTGCAACTGAGGAGCTGTGTCAGGTCTTGATACCAAATTTCCTGCAAGTTAACTTCCTCTTTGTGGTGAGTCCTCCTGGCACACAAAGACTGTGGAAGGAACCACTCTGAAGGGAGAGACAATCTGCTTCAGGTAGAGCCCATGAACGGGCAGCCTTTGCCAAAAGATCAGAGTCCATCTATTAGCTAGCCAACAACACATCTGCACTTGCAAACAAAGCAAAAACTCACACCAAAAGTGCTTTCCAGCACTCAAGTCTGGATAGATAATTCTGCAAGAGGAGTTTTGGTGTAAGAAACTCTCCTCCTTCTCAAAGAATTAGAGACTGTTAGAGACATGCATTATTCAGCTCCATTCTGTTCTCATGACTTGTTCAGCTCAGCGGCTGTATTGCAAAAGGTAAACAGGTTTCTACCCATAATCTTGTTGTCTCTGAGCAGCAATCCATCTGTCTCTCATTCATAGTATCGTCTAGTGTTGTGTCTTCTTACCCAGGTAACACTCCCTTCAGATACTATTTTAATACCGCTGAAGACAGACGAAACCCCAGATTTGCCTAAGCAAATTTAAAAGAGCTATTTAAAGATAAAGATGCAGCAAAGCTGAAGCTAATACAGTAAAGATTTCTCAGGAGGGTTCCTAAATGGAGAAATTACTGAGAAAGAAAATAATTCACCAGAAAGCTCCACGAAATAAAATGAACTAGAGCAGCTTCTAGTTAGGACAGGATAGTAAGGGATATATGCATATAAAGAAATCTTGGCGTTGTAAATATTATTCCTAAGAGGCTTCTGTCTACTAGTGAAAGATTTAAGATTGACTCTAGTCTTTGATAAAAATATTTAATGCTCAATTTAGAAGCTTCTCAGGAGCCTGAAGCTTGTGCTGATTTTCAGCACACCGAGGACAGAAAGGTCCATAGCTCATGAGACAATTAATGCGGCAATAAAAGCCAGGTTACATGTTTTGGGAATCTATGTACCATGGGTAGGTTTTGCTCTGCTGCAAACTGTGTTATGAAAATGGAGGTTATTTGCACTCTAAATAGATAATTACCCATGTCATTCAGACAGAGTCCCTTGCACAAAGAAATGGCTATTGTTGAGATGAACCAGTCTTTCAAGTCTGACAAACAGATCATCTCCTGAGGGTATATGTATTGTCTTGTTAACTAACCCCTTGACAAAGAGTTATAAAAAACATGCTGTTCCCACTGGCCATTTTGGATTAAAAGTGAAAAGGCAGAAGCAAACCTGACTTCAGAAACATGAGGAGACCCCAGAGCCTGGAGAAGCAGGCATGTGAAAGGATATTAAGGAAGAGGAAAGATCCTTGGCTGAATAAATAGGTCTGATCAAAGCCCAAATAACACTCAAGAGCAATACCAGAAGTGAAGCAGGGTTAAGCACATGCAGATGTTTCACTGTTCCGTCTCAATCTGTACATGACCTCTTGGACTATCTGACTCAGACAGTAAGTGTGTCTAAAAGGCTTTGGGATGCCTACTTGTTACAAGCCTGAAATAGTAAACAGTAAATCAAAACCTCATGCAAAGGCAGGGCCCTGGGAGAGAACAGGCTTAAGTGGTGTGGGTGCTTCCAGATGTCAGCCCTGGTCCAAAGGCAGCTGTACCTGAGCAAGGAGGTGATTGATTGCCTGTATGAAGAAAGGAGAAGGAATAAGATAGCGTCTACAAGCTAGTGAAAGTGAGCAAAGCTCCACAAAGCAGTGCCCTGAGCTGGCTGCATCAAAAGGCAGCGGGATCATTTGGCAGCAAGAGGTAGCCCCAGAATGGCCACCAGGCTGAGGCACCACAGCCTGGCACGAGGGGGCACCCTGCCCTCAGCAATCCAGCATTCCCAGCACAGCATCTCCCCAGGAGCAGGGGCACAGCACCCAGGGAAGTCCTCCACAAAGCACAGCGTCCCTCTTTTCACCACTTCCCTCAGAGCTGAGCCCAGAGCTCAGACAGATCACTGAACACGACGAATACTAATCTCATCATCTAATGTACTCCTGGAAGATACCAACGTGATGAGGGAACCACAAAAACCCCACTAAAAGCTGAGCAATACAAACCTCCCCGGTGCTTCTTCATCCTGCCTCTCATCTGCATTGTCTCGTCAAATGCAAGTTCTTAGATGCAGAGGAGGTGAAATGGTCTCCACCTGTACAGCACCTTGCACAACAGAGCTGAATTTCAGTCACAGCCTCTAGACATTCAAGTAAGGTACACATTTCATGTCAAGTGACAAATATATGAAATATCAATTATTATTTCCACAGAAATCTCATAGGGGGAGGTGGGAATACTTCAAAAGCACCGTATGCATTCAGTTCTTCACGTTAATAATTCATTTACTGCAAACTTGCTTCACTTTAAGAATGTCAAAATGAATTGAAAAAAAACCCTAGGCATTTAGATGGGTCTTGTTACAGGGGACAGCTTGTGAGATAATACACGAATACAGAAACTGACCAAGACAATAAAAAAGGCAATATCAGCTCCTGTCAAACTTCAACTGTCACAAAATCACTCAGTTTTCAGAAGATGGGTACTCATCATTCCTTCAAAACATAAGTCCCTTCAAAAGACCTTGAGTATCTTTCTACTAAGATCCCCTTACATCAGGAGTCTCTTCTGAAAGTATTTTAAACTTCTCATTTTCAGGTCTTCTAGTACACCAGCATTAAGAAGAAGATCTGAAGCATCATGCTATTAATATCAAAACTCAGGATTATTTTTGCTTATAGACAACTATTTTTGGAAAGCTTCATGCAACAGTCAGGACAGATCATTACTTGTAAGCATTTTCCTGCAGTTTGTTCTAAGTACACAAGGACAGACAGCTCTCAGTATTTACCAACCAAAGAATTGTCTTGCCATCAAAAGTGGCAGAAACCTTCAGAAAGTGCAGCTGAGGACACAGCCTCTGATGAAAAGGGGTTGGGAATCATGGAGATGTACATCTTTTAAGAAAAATTAGGAGGGTAGAATTGATGCGCTGTAGAAATGCTTGCAGATGGAGTAGATGAGCATCTCCCCCACGAGGAGACTCCACCACTGGGAATCATTACAGGAAGGTCTTTCCCAAAGCTACACTCTCCATCATTTCTTAATCAAATTTCTTAATCAAATCCAAGTCTAAAATCATGGGGCAGGACTGCCTGACCACTCTAATGAAAGAGTACAAACTAAATAACAGTACAGCATTCAAGAGGCTGTATGTAAGAGCAAGGCTTAAGTTTTTCTAGATTTCAGAAAAAATTTCAGAAATACGAGAACTAAGGGGGAAAAATTATAACAAAATTCTTTCTTTGAACTGTCTTAATCCAAAACACATTGGTGTTCTATGAAGGCTTCACAAAAAAATCTAATGCCCCTATAAGTCAAGCCAAATGCAGCAAGGGAAGCTACTGAGATGGATATCAAGGTCTACCTATCCAAAAGGATACCTTAGTCTCCAGCACTGCCCAGCAAACACCACTCATCAGGGGAAAAAAATTATGGGTTTTTTGTTCTTCTTAGAAAGAATTATGATTCCAAACTGCAATGATAAAAACCTCATTGTCATTTCATGTAGGTAGAAGCAGGCTTGTACCATTCAGCTGTGATCATATCCTCTTCCAAGTGCCTAAGGGAGAAAAAAAATACACAGAAGATTGCTGTACACACAGAAAGACAAGAGTCAGAGTCAAACAATCATGTGTGTGTCTAAAGCACATATAATTTATATATAAACAGTATTTATATATCTATGAGTTACTAAGCATCACTGCTTGAAGAAAATGTTTAAAATATCTAAATGCTTAAAATATCTAAATGTTTAAAATATCTAAACTGAAGAAAGCCACGTGAGGTTTTCCTCACGTCTAATTCTTAAATAGAGCATTTCAGAACATCATTGAGGTAAAATTTCTTCTCTCGCAAAGGCTGTGTATGAAATTCCTCACTGGTAAAGGAATTTTTACGGAAGGCTAATACTTCCTGTAACATTTATCCTGCATAGTGTGGCTTCTCAAATAATTCAGTAGGCTTTTTTTCCTGCGCTGTTATAAATCTTTATCTTCATGGTCACAGCTTTGCAAAACCCATGTCTTCTGCTGACTCAAAGGCAGCAGTTATCTATCAGTCCCACCAGACAGGTTAACTAAACACAAACCCCAAATGAAAATAATACAAAGAGTGGACATATAATCCAGAAAGCAAAGAGACAAGGAGCTGAGACTGCCACGTGCAATGCCACACAAACTGATACCACTCTCCATCGTGCCAGTTATACCCCAAAGCAACTGCCTTTCAGCCTGGCACCCACTTTCGTCTCACATTCCACAGAACAGGTATTTGCTTGCCTACAGCATGAGAGGGGGAGACTAGCAAAAAACAAATACTGGGGGCTGGGTCTCTCCAGCCACCGCAGAGCACTCCAGCCCAGAGTCACCAGGCACAGACCTGGGGAAAGGTTATGCCTCCGAATTCCTGGCCAGAAAACAGGTATAAATGGCATCACAACATCAACTGCAGTAACTGGGGATTTCGCTGTTGTGTAAAATGAGTGCAGCTGGCATGCTGAGGTGACAGACAGGGCTGTAGCAGAACAGCAGCTAAGAGCAGAGTGTAAAACTGAAAAAAACGCACGTGCAGCTTAGTCTCACCCTCTCTCTGGCCACTTTTTGAGGTTGGGTAGGGGTTTTTTTTGCTGCCATTTTAGCAGACAGAACTAGCAAGACTGGGCAGGCATGGGACAGCTGACAAGACCACGTCACTCCAAGCAGACACAGCTATCCCAGTACCTGCATGCCTCAGCCAGCAGCACAGAGCAACCCTGTAGGCCAGGCACACATCCAGTGACAAGTGATGGAGGAATCAGACCACAGAGGCATTTATTTTGTCCTCTGAATGGAAGAGCACTGCAGAAACCAGCTCTGCATGTTTTCAGAGGGTGGGGGGAAAGTACAATAGCAGTCAAGTAAAAAGAACAATTTGTGTTTTAAAGCTGACCTTGCTTTTTTCCCCATTTTTTCAGGCATTCAACACTAGCATCAGTAGAGCGACCTTTTTAGCGTCCCCTCCTCTATTAGGTTGTCTTTGTGTACATCCTAGTGCCAGTTCCATTAACAAGAGGCTTCACATCTAGGACATCCTCCCTTCCTGAACCCAGGTAATGGATTCCAGGTCTAAACACACTGTGCTATCACCATGAAACATTTCCAGAGGCAAGACAAGGGGCATGTTGTGGTGAAGGGGCTACACACAAGACAGAGTAGCAACAGGATCTGTCATTCATCAAAAATTCAACAGAACACTAAAACTACAAGCTAAAGGATGCCACGCCTCAAACACGCTGGTCTAAATATTAGCACAAGCACATTTTTAAAAATACAGTTTAGAGAAAATATTTGTGCATAAATAAACAACACCCTGGAGAAAAGGGCCAACAGGGACCCCACGCAGCTGGGGCAGGACCAGCAGGCAGTCCTGCACCAGCAGTGGCACTGGGGAAGGCTCAGGAGTCCCCTTTGGGCCACTGAGCCTGGTCTCAAGGCCATGGTGAGGCAACACCAACAAACTGACAGGGCCTCGGGGATGCCACTTAGACAGTGGGGCTGGAGCACTGCCCTATGAGGACAGGCTCTGGGGCCAGGGCTGCTCAGCATGGAGCAGAGGTAGCTTTGGAACACCTGGCAGCACCATGGTGCCTCCTGGGAAAGCATCAATGACCTGGGGACAGGCTCTGCCCAGCAGAGCCCACAGGAGGGCGAGAGGCACTGGCACCTGCAGGAATTAGAGAGGTTCAGGCCAGAGATGAGGACACGTTTCTTCCCCTGAGGATGGAGCAGGTTGCCCAGAGCGGTTACATTGCCTCCACCCTGGGGAGGTTTCCAAGACCCAACTGAATAAAACTCTGAGCACCATGCTTTGATCTCACAGCTGGGCCTGCTTTCAGCAGCAGCTTGGACAAGAGACCTCCTGAGCTACCTGAATTATCCTATCTGATATTATAAATGCCAACACAAATGCAAAAGTAAATACACATTGTGTAAGCTGTAGATACACACACAAAAACCTGTGCCCATGTGTGCATGTGCAGCAATTGTCCAGCAACCACAAAGGAATTCACTGTGCAGATTTTGGGGTTTAGTTGCTCGTTTTTACATGCACTGCTTCTTTTTGCAGTTGCTTATTTCTTAGTTTTGAAAGAGATTTGATATAAAAATCATCTTCCTTGTTTCTATCTCAGATACCTGTGCTATTGTCTTCCTCCACAGAGTTATCGTTAGGGAAAAAGTTACAATTCCTGTTAAAATTTCTTCCCAATTAATGCCCATTATTAGTAAAAGCAAATATAAAACAAAAAAGCAAACTCAACAAAACCCAAATCGTTTTGCCGTTACACTCATACTATGCTACAGAAGTCTTGACTCAGGGCAGAATTAGCCCCTCTCTGTCTAATAGCTGTTGTGAAAGTGGAATCATTGCACCCTACATGGAATTGGAATTGATGACAAACCTCACAGTCACTTGTATTGCCTATTTTTCCTGCTGTAGGAGATTTCTGAATAGCTTCACTACAGTGCAGGTTAGAAGGTGACTCACTGGGCCAATGGCCAAGGAAGGAAATATTGCTTCTCAACAGGTTACATTCCTAAAATTCAAAAAGCAGTTTTTTCCTCATATTTGAAAAATTGGACTTCTGCTCCAAGGAAGTGAAGAACAAAACAAAGGGTTGTAGTGGTTTGATTTGTCAACCCATGACAAGGGTCTTCTCTATCATTCTGTAAAAATCACCACTGGCAGAAGATTTTCTTTATCCTGAGTTTCTTTTAAATCAAGAAGTCATTCTGGGAAGAGCCTGGTTATGACCCAGTTTCTACAAACAGTACAGCAGCCTGGGCTGATCTGGGTTGAATGCCAAGAGGGCAATTGTTTTAAAAGTAAAATGACACAGAGCCAGCCCTGAGTCATGTCTTGCACAGCACCACAGAAGCTGCACAAACAAGTTAACAGTAAGGGAAACAGGTGGTGGGTAAGAGGTGGTGTGATCTGCCTCCTTCAGCAGCACCAAAGACCTGAAGGTAAAGGAGGAGGGGGCACCTACCAGGGTTGCTACAAAGTCGGCTTTACTGCTCCTGCCTTTATGACAACAATATAAACTAACTCCCACAACACAGTGAAGATAAGCTCTTCAAAGAAAATATAAAAGCATTAGCTTGGCAATTCATCCAAACCTCATCATGCATCGTAGACATTTTTGAAGTTTAACAAAGAAAAGCACATCATTAAAGAATACTGCTCTATCACCATTCTTATGCAAATCCTTTCAGATAGTTGGGTGGAAAATTCCATCTAACACGCAGTGAGAAATAAATGTTGCAGGGTGGAAATTTCAGCTATACCGAGTGCATCTATAACTTGTATAATCCAAACTACTGTATGTGCCCTGACTACAGAATTAGTATTGATCCATTCACCATGTAAACATCAAGTACTTTCTATTATTACTTGAAATAGCATGCTATCACAATTTCTATTTCCTCCCTCTATCTTAAATAGAAGTATTGCACATTAGCTCTTTCCCTTCATGTACTTTTTTGCACAGCTATCTAACTACAGTGTTCAAGGCTGTGCTGGGTTTCCTGCAGACATCTGCAGTATTACCATCAAAGTACTTTATTTTCAAGTCATCCCTGATGGAAGGCAATGCAACTCTCATTTACACTGAAACCTGTTACTGTGGCTTCTCTTGGTAAAACACACAGAGCCCTTTGTTTTAAGATCTCTGTTGTGACTACCACTGTGAATGACAACATCAAGCAGCTTCCCCAAATGCTGCTCACACACCGCTCAGGAGTATCACTAAGGTAAGAGTGGACTGCAAGAATCTGAACAGCTATGTCATCTGAGCACATGCACAAAAATAAGCTGCTGTGGCTTAAATGCAGGTTTGGAAAGTGCTGGGAGATGTTCAGAAGTGTAATGTGTTTCACCTTTTAGAACCTCGCCTTTTCTCTGAGCAGGGTGAAAAATTTAAGATGGAAAATAGAAGGGCTTGTCTCCAGGAAAGCTCTAAAATTTTAGACTGGAGAGTTGGTCCTGAGACTTCAGCAAGACACCCCAGACCCCAAGCGCTGAAGTGCCAAAGCTCTGAGTCAGAGGCAGCTCTGACTCAGTGTGAGAGGGGCAGGTAGGGACAGCAGCCATTCCCTGACCCTTATAAAAGCAGCCCCCAGGGAGTGAAAGCAATGAGGGTGGGGCAGTTTATGCACTGAGGGCCGGAGGTTAGCTCAGCTGGTGGTCTCCCTGCTTGGAAAGGAGGCCAGCTCTGGGATCCACTCAGTGGAGAACCCTCTGCACTCACCAGAAACGATGTGGTGACACGGAGGGAACTGACATGAAAACATGCAGCCACCCAGGGAGCGCCAGAGCCTGGCATGAGTGGCATGGCAGTAGGGATAACAAGTGTGAGGTGTGGCCAGGAGGATGATCTGCTGTCCTGGCGGCAGAGTTTTGGGAGGAGGTAGGTAGGAGAAGAGTATCAGGGACTCTGAGGAGCAGATTGACTTGGTGGAGCCACTCTGTACCATCCCTGAGGTAAATACGCCAGCTGGCTGCACCACAAGAGGCAGAGGATCCCCTACTCTCTCTCACCAGCAGGCAGGAGGAGGGGACCTAAGAAATGGGGGGGAATGGAAACAGGTCTCCTCTCAAGACAGCAAGTGAATCCCCTCCTGGCCTCCCTCACCTTCCCAGCTGCCCTCATACACTAGGTTCTGGAACTTGAGAGCTGGGCAAACAACAGCCAGGATCTCCATTCAGGTTGGAGGCATCACCTAAGGCAAGCCAGCCTGGTCATCCTACCCCTGCACCACCACCACCCCAGTCAAGGAAAAAAGAAGGGTAGCTGTGTCAGTGCCTCCCTTCTGAGAGGAACAGGAGGCCCAAAATGCTGGCCAATCCCATGCCAGCACACTGGGAACTCTGCTGCCTTCCTGGGTAAAGGAAGTTACTAGAAAACTTTCTGTTGTTGTCCTCTGGTTATTATCCACTTCTGGTTCTCCAGGTGGGCAGCGATGAATTCCCAGCAAGAAGCCTGAGGGCAATCAAGAGGGACCAAAGGGCCTGGGGGCACAAGGGGTTGTTCTCTATCCTGCCAGCTGTAGGGAAGCACCACGGGGGTGAAAACAGGAAAATCCTAAAAGTGGCTTTGAGTCTGGTTTCACTGGCAGGATTTTGGTGTTTATTGAGCACAGGTGTTTTTACTTGACACTCGCTGCTGACAGAGTACACCTGTCTCAAAGGGTGTTGAGTCCCCCACCTCATCTTCATGGCGAAACTCTGCTTCTCTGCTCTCTGCCTGCCACGTGTGGTGACAGCACAACCCCGCAAAGGATCCAAATGAGGTGAGCTTCTCACCTACCACACAGCCATGCTGTGGGCCACTAAAATATGCTCTTTCGTTTGTCTCCTTAAGTGCAAAAATACAATAATCTAATGATCTAATAAGGCACACAAACTGTAAAGGCCAGAGAAGGCATTGAGAATGGCAGGACTCTTTATTTCCAGAACAACAGTGCATCTCCCAGGTCTTCCCCTCACTAAAGCCTCCAGCCTCAGAGGTCACGACAATGCTTCTTCAGTGAGTTCTGTACAAGTTACCTGATACCACAGCACACCAGAATCTGAACAGCTGCAATGAAAATTCCAGGAGCTCCGAGCCCAGAAAACATCTGGGCACTCTCAAACCATGTAGGAGGGCTGGCAGACAGAAAAGGGTAGGCAGGACTGAGGAGGAGGGGGAGGAGGGGGAGGAGGAGGAGGAAGAGGAGGAAGAGGAGGAGGAGGAGGAGGAGAACTCAGTCTGTAGGTGTTCATGCACCTCCCATTACAGGCTCATTTCCGTCAGCAGACCTGCAGCTCCCCCGCTCAGAGCCCCACGTGGAAAACAAAGGAGACAGATGGTAAACGAGAGTGGATCAGATTGGAGTGGTAATGATTTACACCAGCAGATAAAGTGGGTGTTGGAATGCTGGAGGGCAATTCCACCACCTCCCTCCTACCAAAAAAAGAAGGCAAGGAGAAAGCCCTGTTTCTGGGAAAAGTATGACAACCTCAGTGCTAGGCAAGTTCCTTTTTGTTCATAAAGCATCCTGTAAGGCTGTGGTCCCAAGCAATTTCTGACAGACATCTGCTGAGTGTGATTCATTTGATACGACTTAAGGAAGAGGGAAGTTTCTCTCCTCAGAAAACCAAATAAACCAGGTGCCTGGGATGCACCAGGGATTATCTGAAATAAAAACTAAACAGGAAGACAGAAGACGGCCTCCGGGTTCTGTCATGCAGAGAGGTGTTCAGGACTCAACAGAAGCATTTTTCTTTCAGCTCCCACCTTCTCAAACTGTATCTCAAACCCAATACAAACAAGAAGAGGTCCTCCAGCAGTTTCTCCAGGCCCTGTCTGAGCTCTCCTCCTCTTGGGAATTTCGGATGTAAGCACAAATGCCAGTGCTTTTGTCCTTACAAATGACTATGTGCCTTGTCATCCAGATTTAGCTGTGGGGCTGCTACAGCAAACAGTGACCAAAGTCACTAGAAAGAAGGTGCTGGCAGACCTTGAAAACAAAACTGACAATCCAGCAGCAGCACTCGGGGAGAGGGGTAGCTCCACCACTCTAAAAAGGAGGATGGGATTGTCACGTACTTTGAAATTCATTGGTAACTGGGCAACTAACTGCCCTTGAACTGCCTGAAAATCTTTGGGAAGGTGATCAGAGATGACTGTGTCACGAGTACATCATGGAAGGAGCTGGAAATGAAGGGAGGAGAAACAGAAGTATAAGGAAGATGCAGGAGGTAAATAAATGCATCATGAACTTAGCAGATACAAATGGAGCTGCTTTTCACTGTCAGTGTCATCAAGGATATACTGTAGCAAGTCAGCATAGCCATTACCAGCTTGGTCACTCATTTATCTCTCTCTCACATCTTCCAGACTTCTATAATTATCACCCCAAGATGTTCTTGAGTATCACCTCTGTGTCCTTTGCCCGATCCGCTCTTAGCCAGACCATCACCATTCCTCAGTTTTTCAAGACACATTTCAGTCACCACAAATCTAAGTAGCAGAGACCTCTGGACCATACCTTGAAATTAGGTTTGTCTGTTTGCTTATTTAAAGTTGTGGTCTAAAACATGCTGTTCTTTTTTTTTTTTTTTTTTCTTAAGCAATGCAAAAAAAAAAGGGAACTGCTATCAGAATGACTCAATAAGTCTTGCTGTTATTCTCACACAACTGCTAATTATAAGGTCATACAACAATTTTCCTCCTACTTAGCCTAAAATAGTCAAGTTTTACACATAACCAGGTACGTAAGAACCAAGTAATGCTTTACCATTTACTTGGCAGCCCATCACCATCAGTATCTGTGGCATGAACCCAGAATACTCCTGAAAAAGGTTAGGAGAGGAACACTTGCTAACATGCCAACACTGTTTCCTAATATTATGGCTAGAGTCTCTAAAAAGCAAAAGGCAAAGCTTCTTATCGGGACACTTAGGAATGTGGTTTATGGCACTAAATGTACCTTTTCCAGATAAAAATAGGAGCCCAGCAGCCAACACGTCACCATTACAGCCGCATCCTCTTATCCATCAGTGCAGCCTGCTCATTTTGCCCCTCAGGAGTGGCAGGGAAATTCACTCATGCATCAGATGAGCCATTCTGGCAGACTAACCCCTTGGAAACCTGGGGTTTGGGCTGTCCCACTGTGTCTCTTCTGTCTTTCATGCTACTGTTCAACCAGAACATGTCACCCTAGCCAGTGACCTTCACCGGCACACCCAACCACATGCAAGGCGGGCACACACCTACCTCTCAAAGCCAAAGGACTTATTGCATTCCCTCCCTAGGTCTCCCAGATGAGTGCACTGGCCACTACCCTGCTGAATAAAGGGATCTGAACTGCAGCAAAGCAACATCTCGCTCCGGCTACTGTGCTGACTTCAAAAGTGTGCTTTCTGTTTGCTCACTTCAAAGCAACCACAAGCATTTCTTCTTGGGTAGAGGGTTTTCAAAGTGCTTGAGTCCATCACCAGCACTCCAGAGAGCAGGAGAGATTGCAACAAACTCCTGCACTTTTGAGCTTCCAGAGGGGTGCCTTTAGGGTGTTCGTCCTTCAGCATGCAACTTCCTTAGGGTGCCCATTCCTTTTTACATGCTGGAACCAAGAGGTCTGGCTGTAGGCCCTGAATTGGAGCAGTCAGACACACAGAAGCTCGTCATTTTGCAACCAAATTTAAAGCAGCCCTTGCATTCTCTGTTGGTTTCCACCCTGGTGCAAATCCCTGCTCAGATCCTGCTTCATCTGGTTCTGAGGTGCAGAGTGCAGGGTGCTGATAGGAAACAGTCACCTCTCTCTTTGGCTTTAATTGCATTGGCACCCTCAGCTGTGCTCACTCCTCCCTTCTTCTGCCATCTCCATGCACAGATCTCTGCATCTGAGCTCCACAGATGTGAACTCCAGATGCACAGGCATCCCACTGGCAAAAATGCAGCTCAGCCCCACCAATCACCCCACCCTCCTTCATCACTACTGCAGTGTCAATTAGAGCGAATTTTCTGTGGGGGCAGTTTCTGTCAGGCAGACGTTTTGTGCATGTGTATCGACACAAAGGTTCCCCTCATGGAAACCTCCACGAGATTTTTCAGGATACGGAGCCTGCATCTGCTCTAAAAACCAGGAAGAAGTGTAGAGTCAATGAATTAGGGAGCTCCTTCCACAGCAGCAGGGCTAAGGCATGTACACAGGTCAGGTTATTTGGCACAAGTCAGAGACAATCTGCAAAACTTTAGTAGTCCAGGCTCTGGAAAATAACAGACTTCCAATAAACTGGAATCCATACCCTGAAAGGTATTCAGATGGCTGGGTTCCTTTGGTTTCAGCACCGTTGATTATCTGGGCCTGACCTACAAATCTTCAACTGCAGAAGCAAAGCCACACTCGCGACTGTTTTCTCCATGGAATTCATAAAAGCTCCAGAACTAGCTTGCACAGAAGGATGGCAGTAGATGGTCTTTAAGAGCCCTACAAGAAACCACAAGGGGAGAAGCATTGGGTTTTTCTGTACACCAGAAACACAAGCTTTTTTCACTGCTGCCTATGCTACTGAGTGAATCTCACATAGACAGTTAGTTGGATCCTATGAAACAAGAAGGCTACACTTGGCACCTGCTGTGTTACAGCTTGTGCCTGTGAAATTGAATTTACAAGGACAAGACCAGAGAGAAAGGCAAAAAACAAGGAGCTGTTGAGAATGATGTATTTGCCTGAAGTATATTAGTAATTTGTCATTAAGTGTAAGTAAAGACTGCCATGCACTTAGCAGTGAAGATAAGTCCTTCCATAAGTCTTCAGTGTGGGACCTGAGCTATTTACAAAATCAGCTTTTTAGGAGAATGACTCTATCCTATCTCATGCCAAAGCATGAGAAACAAAACCCAGTCAACTTGCAAGCACTACTTTTGTGTATGTTTTTATTAGACAATGCCACTGAAAAGGTTACACTGAGGGTGACAGGCGGCATTACACATGTAACTTCCCTCTGCAGAACTGAAACCCAGCCGCACTGCTAATTCACAGATTTAAAAACACCACATCCCTAAACAAAGGAAGTATGAAGACTGCCGGACAGCTGCCTGATGTTTGGATTTGTCTGGTGAGAGCAGAGGAGAAATCTCAGAAGGCCAAAGCTGTTCACTTGGTTATCTGTCAGCAGTGGAAGAACTCTGTGCAACCCAGCAAGAGCAGCCCTCCAGGATATGCACAGCATGTGTTCATATGTGTAATATACATGGAAAAAAATAATGGTGTTTGTGAGCAATTTCTTCCCAGTTTCCCAGCTAGCTCATGCAAACCAAAGGTCCTTGACAAAGTCAAGAAAGAAAACTTCAAAAAGTGCAAGATTAAAATATAGGATCATAGAATCATAAAATATCCTGATCTGGAAGGAACCCACAAGGACTATCGAGTCCAATTCCTGCCCGTACACAGGACAGCCCCAGAGTCACACCATGTGTGAGAATGGTGTCCAAATGCTTTTTCAACTCTGGCATGTCCACTTCCTTGGGGGAGTCTGTTCCATTGTCCAAACACCCTCCTGGGGAAGACCCTTCTCCTAATATCCAACCTTAACCTCTCCTGACACAATTTCAGGCCATTTCCTCAAGTCCTGTCCCTGGTCACCACAGAGCAGAGATCAGTGCCTGCCCCTCTTCTTCCCCTCACAAGAAAGCTGGAGAACTGCTGTGAGGTCTCCCATCAGTCTCCTCTTCTCCAGCTCAACTGACCAAGTGCCCTCAGCTGCTCCTCACATGGCTTCCCCTCAAGGTCCTTCACCATCCCCAAGGCCCTTCTTTGTACACTCTCTAACAGTTTAAATGTCTTTTTTACATTGTGGTGCCCAGAACTACCCCTAGGACTCGAGATGAGGCTGCCCCAGCCCAGAGCTTGCAATGCTGGGCATGGTGCCCCCAGGACAGGGATGTCCCTCCTGGCTCCATGGCACTGCTGGCTCATGTCCAACTGGTCATCAACCAGGACTCCCAGGTCCCTTCCCGTGGCACTGCTCTCCAACATCTCATTCCCCAGGCTGTCCATACATCCACGGCTACCCCATCCCAGGGGCAGAATCAAGCACTTTGCCTTGTTGAACTTCACACAGTTGGTGATTGCCCAGCCCTCTCATTTGTCGAGGTCTCTCCGCAGGGCTTCTCTGCTTCTGAGAGATTCAACAGCTCCTCCCAACTTAGTATCATTGACAACCTTGCCCAGCATCCCTTCCAGTCCTGCATCCAGGTAATTTGTGAGGATACTGAGGAGCACAGGGCTGACAATGGAGCCTGTGGAACCCACCAGTGACAGGTCATCATTCTGATGTCACCCCAGTCCTTTGTGCCTGACGTGTGAGCCAGCTGCTCACCCATTCCATGGTGTGTTTATCCAGCTGTGGGCTGGACATTTTGTTGAGAAGGATGCTGGGAGAGACAGTATGGAAAGCTTTGCTGAAGTCAAAAAGATTACATCAGCTGGCTTTCCTTGATCAACCAGGTGGATTATCTTGTGAAAACAAAATCAGGTTTGGCAAGCAAGACTTTCTCCTCATGAACCTGTGCTGGCTGTTACCATTGTGTCCTCCAGGTGTTTTTCAATACCTCTCAGAATAATCTTCTCCGTAATTTTACTTGTCACTGAAGTGAGATTGACAGGCCTGTTGTTTGCAGGGTCATCCTTCTTGCCCTTCTTGAAATTGGGACTTTCACCAGCCTCCAGCCAACTGGGACTCCTCCAGATTTCCAAGACCGCTCAAAAATCGAGAGAGGCTTTGCCTTGACATCAGCAGCTCTATGAGTATTTTTTTAACAATTCCATCAGAGTTATAGGGATCCAGCTGGAGCAGTAGATCCAATGTAAGTTCAGAGGTGACTGGAACTTGATCATTCTCATATCCATGGTGGTCCAGCTCAAGTCACTGGGACCCCTTAGCCTGCCATCTGTGTTGAAGGTGGAAGAGAAGAAAGCATTGAATGCCTCTCCCTTGTCCATGTCCTTGTTTCTGAGATGACCATCCTCATCAATCGGCCAATATTATTTCTGGACTGCCTTTTGCT
>VYZQ01017141.1:1909-21365 GCA_013400655.1 Mystacornis crossleyi
TTTCATTATTGAATTACTTCACAATTTTCAAAGTGTTTCAGTCCACACGACATAGGAAAAGAAGAAAAGGGGATTGAAAGGAAGAAAAAAGAAAAAAAAATTAAAAATAAAGAACCCATAATGTATTTCACAACAGAATCTCATTCAAATATGACTACTGGTGGAGTTAGCATGAGAGCTGAGGAAAAGAATTTCTGATACATCACACATGGTTCTGGGTCCTCTACTCACACCAAGGGAAGAGATTTTAAAGCTTTTATTTGGACTGTCCTAATTCTAGCTAATGAAAGTTAGACAAGGGTTGCAGCAGTTTGGAATACCTCTTTCCTTGCATGAACACACTGTAGAGCATTTTCTTTTTTCTTCCCTAATAACGTTTTCACTCCTTTCAGTCTCTATGTCTCACAAACACAGCCCCTAATGGCCCATGAAAAAGTTCAAAGTGGGTCACAGACTGCTGTGGGGTGAGAACAGACTGTATTAATTGTCTGCAATGGGGAAACTGAGTTGCTACCAGCAATTAAAGAAGGCTAATAGTTCTTTGGCTGATGTAAACACTTGTAGCCAGCAATTACAACTATTGCATATTCCCCAGACCTGAAGAAATTGAACTGATGCCATCTTGTCTGAGAAGTGGTAACTGACAGCTTAATTGACTTTTTTAGATGAAGAATGGGAATTCGAGCTACATGAGAACAGTAAAGTTACTAATTGTAAATCAACATTATTTTTAATTGCAGAGAAGTTTTTTAAAAAGAAACATGTGCAATGTGGATTTAAGTTCAGGGGTCTCATACTCAGGAGACTGGCAGCAAGACTCAAGGAAAAGAACTTCTCTTCCATACAACCTACCACACAAAAATGATCCCCTCCCCTCGCCCTGCTGGCCACGCTGCTTTGGATGCAGCCCAGGGCACAGATGGGTTTCTGGGCCACCAGTGCACAGTGCCAGCGCATGCTCAATTAATCATTCACCAGTATCCTCAAGCCCTTCTCCACAGGGCTGCCATCAATCCATTTATTCCCCTGTCTGTGATACTGGGGATTGCCCTGACCCATGGGCAGGACCTTGCGCTTGGCCTTGTTGAACCTCTTGAGATTTCCATGGGGCCGCCCTTCGCTCCTGTCAAGGTCCCTGTGGATGGCATCCCTCGCCTTCAGCGAATCCACTGCATCCCTCACTTGGTGTCCTGTGCGAACTTGCTGAGGGTGATGTCGCTTCCACTGTCAGTGTTGTTAGATGTTAAACAGCACTGGTCCCTGGAACAATGAAGGTATGGAGGGATCTTGCTTAAAGGGAAAAGCCTTTAGCTCTTTCAGGACAATAAAATATGAAATTCTAATGAATGCGTCTCCTGTGACAAGTCTTTTCCTGCCAGAGCCCAGGGACCTTGCAGCAGGATATTAAGAAACAGAAAATTCCACTTCAGGTGGAACCCTTGAGTTTTTTCAATAATACATATAACATCTAATAAAACTAACAAGAAAAGATACCCCATATTAATTCCCACTTCACTGAATATATTTCTTTTTTTCCTATTCCTGACTACAAAATAATGAAAAAAAATAGTCATAGGGAATTTTTTGAAAATAGTAAATCAGGTTTGCTCAGGCAGCACAGCACTAATACAGCTGCAATATTAGCCATGGAGTTATTTTTAGTAGACAATTTCCTTTGCTTTAGCTTTGAATATCATGCATGTGAAATCTAAAAATCGTGTTTTGCTGACCGTGCCCTTGGAATATCTATGTTCTATTTTGAGAGTCTTTCATCTTGTCCAAAGACCCCTGGTTTCACAGGAGCTGTACTTATTAATGTTGTTAATCAGAGCTTAAAATTCTGGCACTATTAGGATCTGATGAAACGGGAAGCTGAAAACTACATATGCAAACATAAACTATGACTTAAGTTGCACAGCAGGAACATAAAATATAGATCAATATGTGTTAAAGGGGTGCAGCTGGGGATTTTCCAATTTTTCAATATGCAGTATACAGTCTAGGTAGAAGCAGTGGTTCTGAGATCCTAAAAGGTTACTAAATTGCATTTTATTCACTCTAGGAAGAAGCCTGGATTTAGTCATGATCTAACCTGAAGTCTTTGACTACCATGGTAAATTTTCTTAGTCAAAAAAATATCCTGAGTTAGGAAGACACAGCACAGCCAGAGACTAACAGTTGCCTTCCAGAAATCACACAGAAGTCAGCTGCCATCCTGAGAATGGGGGAAACCCCACAAGTTAAAAGAATAATCAGAAAAGTACCTTGATAGTAACAGCTAATTTAGCAGCAAATTATTAGTGGATATGTGGGATTGGTAACCAGTCCCAGATTTTAAGCTTTCCTCCTTCTGCCACACTTGAAGTTTACTTTATAAACTGCTTCTTGTTTTGATAGCAATAAAGTGCCTTCTAAAATGCTAGATCATCAATCCATACCGTTATTCCCATACCTCTAACAATAAGACTGTGGGAGCTAAAAATGACACCATGACCTAATCAAGGTATGCAATATAATGGATCAAAAGAGGTGATAACAGTAACAAAATACTGAATGTATTTCCCATTTTATTGAACACCGTAATGGTAGCTCCATCTAGCTCAGCATTATTAAAGATCAAGTGCTTTGATCTACTCCATTTTATTGTGTAAAGAAGGGAATATTGCTGGTGAACAGAGTTACTTACTCTGAGATGCTTTTTTATTACCACTAGCAATTATTTTCATTTAAATAAATTTTGTCATAATGAGTCTTCATTCCTTAATGGCTGCTGTGCCTAATGGAATCACCGAGACAGCAATATTTATGGCTTCAAACTTAGACCGTGTGATTCTGGGACTAGGATTAGGGATGTGCATTATTTCTCAGGTAATCTGAATATACACATAAAATAACAAGAGAAAATATTAAGTTAAAAATATAGGATGACTGTATAGGAAATTGCAACACACAAAGTCTTTAGCAATGCAATATTAGGAACAACTGCTGCAAAATGAGTTTCACAGAGCACCCGGAACCTGGGAATTTGAAAATTGATTAAACATCAGTTGAAAGTTCCTTGTCACCAACAAAGAATAGCATCACAAAATGACACTTAAATTTTACTTTAAATATTTATGAAGTTTCAGTGTGAGAACAGAACATTATCTGCAGAACTTTTGTGAACAATGGTCAAAGAGAGACCTGATGCAGTAGACATAGTGGAGGCCCCTACCCAGGAAATTGTCAAGGTTCATCAGTAGTTTTATTTCTCATTACTCTACTGTAATTTGGTTTGTAATAAATTAAATTAATTAATTTCCCCAAATCAGATTTGGTTTGCCTGTGAAAATAATTGCTGAGTGATCTCTCCCCATCCTTATGCCAACCCATGAGCCTTTCTTATATTTAGTCTCTCCTGTCCAGATGAGGAGGGAAATAATAGAGCAGCTTTGGTGGCAGGAAGGAACATCCAGGCATGGCTGACCCACTACAGCATTTAGCAAAAAACTGTTCCTCTTCACAAATCGAATGTAATGGAAAAAATCCCCCAAAATAAGGTATATAGTCATCTAACAATAAGATATGTAGTCATCTAACAAAATGTATTTTCTGCTGTTGAAAATGTCAGACATTCAGTGTAAGATTAATCTGCTTTAAAGTGGGCATCTCAAAAGATGGGTACTTCTAGACATAATACCTTGTCTTAAAGTAGATATTTTTAATGGTGACTTAAATTAAGGCAGATTCTTCCAGTTCACCTTGGAAATCAAGAAGACAGTCTCAGCACTAGACATGTATAGTGTAATGTTACTGAATCCCACTGTATTGGGATGTCACTGAGTGCACTGTGTTTTTATCCATAAATATGTTTTAAAAATAAAAAAAAAAATGCCAAACAGAGGAAGCTAGAGCATAATCTACATCTGTCAGATCTTCAGTACAACCATAGCATGAATTTCACGTCTATATTCTGTGAAAATGCAAACAGATTCTGTATTATTATTCTCACTGACCAGCAACAGAATTACTAGAGAAGACAATTGTTAAATTTGCAACCTCAGGTTGGTGCTAAACTGTTGAATGAACAATTAAACAGCTAAGAAATCAAGATCTTAATTTGTCACTGCATTATTTTTTTCCCAAAATGCTTAGTGTAAATTTGAGGAGGAGAAAATATTCAAATGTGGTCACTGGTTATGAAAACGGAAGTATCAAACATTTTCCCCAAATCCCTTTTCGTAAGAAATAGAATGTATATTTTACCTAAAGCTTTTCATATAAACTATATCTATATCATTGCAGAACAGCATCAAAAAAAAAAAATTTCTTATAAAGTTGTTCCTTCCTCCTTAAATCAAAGGCAATTTAGTACAGAGGCACAAAAACCTCTCCCACAAAAGAATAAAAAAGACACCTGACCTTTTTTATTTGCCAAAATCATCAGAAAAAGAGCATGCCACAGAAGAGCCAGTGGATTAGACAGCAGGAAAGAAAAGACTGAGAAGAACACAGTAGACAGTAAACCCTGAAAGGATTTTGAGATCCAAGTGATGAAGTAAGATGACTGAGAAATATACAATATTTCATTTTTTCAAGAAGATAATATAAAGCAAAAGCAACTGGCCTTTGGAAAGTGAAAATCGCAGATCCACTGAACACAAGCTCAGACTGGACCATGCACCTAAATGCAGAGGCCTCTCCCCTCCTGGAGAAGCTCTTCTCTCTGATGCTCACTCAGTACATTAATGTAATAAAGGTCTGTAATAGCTGTAAGATCAGATCTAGATTTTTCACTCATCAGTGCCTGAAAGCAGTGTGTGTCTCTTGAACCCCTACTACAGCAGTTCAATCAAAAACTTTTTAACCTGCAACTCCTTTCAAAACTCTTCAAAAATTATGTACATTTTTATAAAAAGCAGCTTGAACAGGTTTGCAGCCAATGCTGTGTATGCTCTCAGGGAAGACAGTAGCTAAGTGCAAGGGGTAGTAATAAGAAACTAAAATGTTCCCTCCTACTAAGGCCCCTAAGTTAAAACCCCTCCCTGCATCTTCCCATAAGCCATAAGCTGGCCCAGACTGATGGTATGCCCAAGTTAACATAAAATTTAAGACCTGCCCAGGGCTGCAACACCAAAAATGAGTAAGAGTGCTGCACAGTTTCATAGGAGAAACCTGAGGGGATGAAGCTGTGCCCATAACCATGATGGAAAGGGCCTTAGGAGCATACTAGGTGTGTCTACTCTATGATGGAGAGCCCTGTTTAGTCACGCTGATCTCAGACTGACAGCCAAACTACCAATGGAAATGGTGGGGAAATCCGTCGAAGGACAATGGCAAGTCTGCAGCACAGAGGTGTGCCCAAAGGTTTTCCACAAAGAGGTGGTAGCTGAATTTGCAGTCACAGATGGGACTAGATTTTTTTGGCAGGAAGAGATCTAGTGACAGAATGTTGCATCATCCCCTGCAAAGCAGATGACAGGCATCCATGAGAACAGCATGCGAATGATTTTATTCACACATGTGTTAGTACAAAACTGGACACCGCTTCTCCTCTATGTGTTTTCATTTGTCTTTGATTCATATCTTGCAACAGCAACTTTCTGTCCAGCAAGCAGACGCTTTTCTGAGACGTGCTGCTTCCTGACCTCACCCTGTGTTCGCTCTGTTTCATCTGCCTAAATTTACTCACTGAGAACAAAGACATCATTGTACACCAGTGGTCCATCTGTTCTAGAGAGCTGCTTCAAGTTGTAGCTAGCGCCAGATGTTTCCTAAGGAAGCATCCTCATGGACAACATTCTGAATACCCTCAGTGAATATTCGAACGTACTAACGGCAAGAAATACCATCAAGTATTTATAATAAAGGCCTTTTTTGCATGCTTTGTTACTGTACTTCCTTAAAGGTAGGATAATAGTATTTCACAGTGAATTGTAACACATCTCATTCCACAGTTGTCTGTTGAAATTTTGAAATATATAAGATGGTGTTTTATTTCACTACTCCCAAAAAAGAAATAAAAGCCTTAGTATTTTTTGCTGCATAAAGCACTGTCGTGATTTGTCTAATGCTGAGAACCTGCAACAAATTGATGAATGCTCTAAGTTCTTATATGCCTCAACGAAGGCGTTGGGAAGAATTCTTAAATTCATAGCCCTGAAACTTTTTTGAACTCACATTTTTCACCTTGCTCCTGTGATACTGCCACTGCCTTCACCAGTTTTGTCATAACTTAGTGGATTTTGCCATTTAATTGCGCAAAATTACTAAAACATGGGCTGTCATCAGTAGCCATTTAAATACTGAGTGAAGTCATGCCCATGCAGTTCAGACTGCAAGGTAATGAATTTTTTTTTATATTTTTTAATAGGAAATCAGGAAGTAAAAATTTTTCATTATGCATTTCTTCAATTTCTATTTGCTTGTTTCTGAGTTCTCTTTCCACTGTTGTGTAATCAGTCTGCTTCTGCCTTTTGAGACTCCCAAAAGCTTATTCCCTCAATTGTAATACGCATATGAACTGTCTCCTGAGCCATATCTCTGTGCCAAATAACTGTTGAGGAGCTAGTATAAAGTCCTTGTTTCATTCAAAGCAGGTTTTAAATTTTAGCAAATGTTCTGAATTGCATGGAAAATGAGTTTACTTCCTTTTCCAAATTAATAATTTTCTTTTGTGCAAAGCATTTTTACTTTTCAGAAAGCCTGAGAAATAACAAAGCTAGTAAATGAGATCCAAATAAGCAGAGATGGAGCACATGTTAATTTTAAAACAGGAGGCAGGTCTTTCTTAATAATTTTATCAAGCTGTCATCTCAGAGTGGCCACCGCCGAGAAGCTGTCAGCTTCACTGGTATAAATGAAGTTGGAATAAGGGAAGATTGCCAAGCACAGGCTGCTCCAAAGGACCATAAGCAACTGCAGCCACCAACGGGCAGTGGAGTGAGCTCCAAAAGAATATTCTGGGCACACCCCAGCACTCTTCAAAACACTGGGGCCCTGTAGAAAATAGTAGTACTGTTGAACATGCTGGTGGTATAGTGACCATAAAATTTTAGCTTGTACAAGCAATCGAGGTCTGGGCCACTTCAACTGTTTTTAACTCTTCTGGAGGTTTATAATATTTATTTCTGTATAGAATTAGACTGCTTCCCTTTTCCTGCTGCTGGATCCTGTTGCAGCTTGGCCTGCTAGCCGGAAGAGACCATTGTTAAATTTCTATTCCTCATTTAGCTTCCAAAATCTTCCCTTTATATCTGCCTTTTAAAGTATATTTTCTTTCAGTGAGAAAGAAAAACTTGATAGGCAGACTCATCTTAAATTTACTATTATAAAGTATGTTTTCCAATTCTTTAATAATTCCTACAGTTACTAATAGCCTTCCTTTGAATATGGATATCAAAACCAGAGACAGAATGCCAGTTATGCTATGCTAAAAGCCAAATGCAAGTCAAAGAGCTTCCCAGACGCTGCCTATGCATCTATTATCCACCTGCCTATGCATCTAAAGATTACATTACTCCTTTCCCCACTGCAGTGCTCCGGGAACTTCTGATTCACCACAAGCTCAGTTTTTTGGTTCCACTCTTACCACCATTTCCATATTCCTTCCATTTCTTTCTGTACATAAGCCAGAGTTCCATATTTCTAGATGTCTGACTTCTCTAAACTCAGTGATTCAAATCACTTGGATCACTCTTCCATTCTCAGTCTTTCTGCTATTTTTTTTCAAATTTATCAGTAAATCATATGCCTTGTGGCCAGAGAATTTTCTCTCAGTATACAAATTCCCATCAAAATTCAAAAAATAATCCACCAGGATTCCTGGTATGTAATACAGGAATTTGTCATTTCATGTGCATTGTGAAGCATTAACAGAAAAGTAACAGATTTCTAGAAACATTTATAGTATATCTTTCTTTTCACAAAGTGATGGCTGGTTTTTGGTTTCCACTGATTCAATGGCTTTAAAAAAAGCACGATTGGAAATCAAGGCTATCAATTATAGGAGTGGAGAGCTGGTAGAGTGCTAACAAAAATAAGACAAAAGCTTTAAGTGACCTGAAGGAAGGAAGCAAAAACACTGGAAAATGTTAAAAGAAACTGAAGCATACCTTAAAACAAATTGGAGAAATTACCCCGAAGTAACAGACAAGTTGAGTTACAAGGAGGAAGAGCACCTGTTAGGAAGTTACATCCTCAGATATATGGAAATGGAGGATAACTAGGCAGCTGCATGAACTTACCACATTTCTACAGATGTTAAAAAACCTACGTACAGATAAGTGGTTTCATGTTAGCGTATACATTTAGCCAGGATACAAAAGGATTGAGTATTCATACAACTACACATTACACGTCTACTCAGGTCTGCCATGTGTCTGCACTGGTACTTCACTTTTTCAAACGCAACCCCAAATAGGCCTGTTCTTCTCTCAGGGGTGTGATGAGAAAATTCATGCACGTTTAACACCTTTGTGTGCGTGTGCACAGCCACACAATCATCCAAGACTGGACAGGAGAGGTCTGACTGACTTCAGCTAAGTGAAACCTCTGTGGTGAATCTAATTCTTTCTTTAGGGAGTTCTGAATAAGCAGTCATTATGTCATATAATATTTTTGTTTTGTTTTTTAATGGGCAGTAAAATTACACCCATGTACCTAAACCATCCTTGAAAGAAGAACTGTATCACCATCATCAACATCATTTCTACATGCAAGATGGTATGTTTCTGGTGGCTATGCATGTAGTCTTACCCCACACTTCTTCAACAACAGTACATATTTTCCAGATGCATAAGATTATGAGTGATTTAATGGAAAGCATGTGGTGAGGTCTGTACTTGTCACTTGTCTCACAACTTTGCAAGTCCTAAGGATATTCTGGAGCATCTCAAAGGGTCCATTAATAAAAAAAAAGTCACAATGAAAGAAATACAAGCAAAGTATCATAACAAAAATTAACAGCTAGTGCTGGTAGATATGCACTAAAAATGAGGCAAATGCAACATTAGGGAGAAAAGACTACTGTAATATTTAGATCTATATTTACAGCTATTTTTAAAGCCTTCAAATTCTGGAAAACTCATTATTCACCAATCAAAACACAGACCTTGACTTCAGATTTCATTTGTTTTTGTGGGATCTTCTTAGACCTGCAAAAAACAGAAATGTATAGTATTCACATAAAAATGCCCATAGAACATATGTAACAGCATTTTGACGATCAGGATGGAATTTTGAAACAGTATAGTTGTAATGTCTCTATTTTTGTGGCTAATCAAGAGACCATGATCAAGTCTATGATGGATGCAATATTTGCTTAATGTAGAAACTTCAACAATGAAATGAACTGTTTAATTTGTTCAAAAGGAAATACTAGCCATTTCTGAATCTGCATTACACAGTTCCTTCATTTTTCTGACCTTTCCTTGTAGTGACAAAGAAAACCCCTTCCTTCCATGTATTTATTGAGTAAACTAAGCAGCAGGATTTCTCGTCAGATAAAATGTCAGCTGCAACCATCTTCAAAACACTTCCCAGAGCTCTCCCTTTGTTTTTTTAAGAAACATTTTAATCACTCCACTAAAATCAGAGTTCTTAAATAGTTGATTTTCTGCCTGGATTAAAATTTGTCCTTTCCATGCATGCCACATTAAGTACTTGCACTTGTATGGGGTTTAGATTCACAGATTAACAATATTTCATTAGGGCTACATTTCTTACTTACTGATTTATTTACTTCTTACTTACTGACTTATTTACTTCTGTACCTTTATTGGGTCTAATCCTTTTGCTTCAAATGCAATTCTTATAGAAAATCATTTATATAAATAGATTCCACTATTAGATTACTAAACTCCAAAAGCTTTCACAAGAAAAAAAAAATTGTCCTGAGGTGTGTAAGAAAAACCCTTTCTACAGACCAGATATGAAGCAACTCCTCTGTGAAATCTGCAAAAATGTGTGAATAAATGCGATGTATTAAAAGCCAGGAAGGAATATTGGCTCTGCTTTCAGAGAGAACAGGGGTTGAGAACATGGCACATAAAAGCCATTGCCTAGCTTTGAGTTTTTTCCCCAGCTCATGGTTTATCCCTGCCTATCCCTCAGACTCCCAGCTTGATTTATTCCTGGCTTCATTAACATTAAACCCAGCAAGCATGAACTTGGAAATTTACTTCGTAAAAGATATTAGAACTGAAGCATGGCATTAGAAAGGGAAGTGCTTATAAAGTAGGAAAACTACTTCAATTTTTTTTTAAATAAATAAATAAATAAGACCCAAGTACTTTAAAAATAGGGAAAATAGAAAATCTATGCCTGGGTTAGTTTGCTGTAAGGCCAGGAAGGCAGGTCTGACGCTCACCCTGGGGCAGGTGCCGCAGTACCGCTGACGGCGGCTCCCTGAAGCGCCAGGAACCGACGAGGAGCGCCCAGGCGCCTCCCGGCTTGGACGTCGCTTCTCCTGGTTGTTTCACTCGTGTGGAACAACCAAGAAACTGAGAAATAACTGAGAAACTGTTGGACTGTTGAGTAGGAAACGCTTTCCCCACCAGTGTTAGCTTTGGCTGTCTGGCGGCAGGATAGCTCTGCTTTGGTGCTGCGGGTCAGAATGTCCTTGCAGCGTATTTACACACCCGCTGGGCACTGCCTCCGGCGTGGGAGTCCTAGAAAGGGCATCAGGCCGGGCCTTTTTTTCCTATTCTCATCCACCCGTAAAGCTCCACGGGGTTTCTCTCTGCCTCCTTAGAGTGGGTTTCTGGGACACAAACCCCGGGAACAGCAGTTCTTCCCCGAGGACACGTTCCCCCGTGCAGGCACACGGCGGGTGCTGACCGCCCTCGCTTCCCCAACAGCGGGGAACGAGCTGAGGCTGCGACCCTCCCGTCTGATGCATTTCCCTGGCCCTCGGTCACTCGGCTCTCCGCCGTCTCGCAGAGAAGCCGCTCCCAGCCAATGCCACCGACAGATCCAGGCGCTTCCCGCGCTGTGGTGGCCGCGCAGGGCACTCGCACCCTCTGCTGGTGCTCCGCAGGGCCCCGCAGGCGAACTCGAAAGCCATTACATAGATTTATCTGACCCTCACCCTTATCTCATCTAGCTGTCATGTACTGCCTGGCTGGACGGATAAAAAAACAATTTTAAGGAAATGGATCAATAGATGAAATTTAATACATGTCTTTCTAAGATATCTCCATTTAAAACCACTTTTATTTAAAGTGTGTTTTTATTTTAAGGTCCAAACGAAAGAAACTATTCAACATCTAATGTCGAAACAGTAAAATCCGATTTCAAAGACATGGAAAAAGTTTATTTCAATAATATTTTATAATTTTCTTTTTTTTAATAAATAAACTTTTAAAATATTTCTACTAGTATATTTTACCATGAGGATTTTACATTAGCTTTATTACTTCCAGTTAACTTAGTAGGAGAAAACTATAGGGATAATATCCCAGAAAATTCCCCCTACTCCAAGTGAAACCTACTGCTATGGATCATAATCTATAGTAGTAAAGCCTATATAAAAAGATGCCCTCAAGAATTTCCTGCCCTCTTTCTGGGACAAATCTTGGAACAGGTGGGAAAAAAACAATGAAAACAGCAGGGTCAAAAGCTTCTGCCTCATCTTTTTCTTTGACAGAAATGTCTGAGTCCTTCTCAGGGCATGACTGCATGGTTGTAATCCAGAGATAAATTCAGCAGAAGCAGAATCTTTCTGTAAATGGCAGCTCATAAAGACTGACAATCGTTTTTAACTGGGTTCATGAGTAAATATTTTACATCCAAGACCAGCCCAAGTACAGCACCCTAACACATAAGTAAGGCGTTCATTTATGGAATTGTCTGGTCGACAAACACAAGAATAAGAACAAATTTTGCTTAACACTTCCACTTCAGAACAAACGCTGATTCATGTTCAGTGGGCTCTCTTGTTACAACAACTGAATGCAGTTTATTATCATTCTCAGCTGAAAAGTATTTATATTTCTTTTGAATGGCTATGTTACTGAACATTCATGTGTAAGTCCCTAAACAGCCACCACACTTCACGAGTGACTGTCATGCCCCAAAGTGGTTTTTACATACTCTGAAAGTGAACCACATTTAGAAGTATTTAATGTAAACCTTCAGAACTGATTGCAGTTTGTGCTATGATTGTGAAAGGCTCTACACAAACATGAGGCTGTTGTCCTCTGAAAGTCATGGATTAGAAAGATTTAAGAGAGTGGAATGGTCTCTACTGTTCCCTTAACACAGCTCTAGCTGGACTCCGGGAAAAAAATGTTGCTGTTAAGATAGACAGTCACACTGATGGATAAATGTCTCCATGGACTTTCCTGTAGGGACACAGAGCCAGTTTTAAACACAAAATTTCTAGGCAAACCTTCATAAAGTGGCTGGTTCCAGAAGAAGACTTGAAAAATTACGTCAAGGTCATTATATGTCCTCATTTTTCCTTTGCTGTGAACAGGTGCCTCTTTCAGCTTGCCTTTGAAGCAGAAGAGTCAGAAAAAGGTTTGGTTTTTTGTAATATATTGCGTTAGCACTGGTCTTGCCAAGAAAATGTCAATAGTCCAGAGACTGCTACTGAACCAATAGAGTTATAAAGAGGTATTACTAATGCACCTCTCTCAGTGGCATCAAAGCATTTGTCTTTATGATCTAAATCACTTAAATCATTACAGCCAGGTCAGAATATGTACTATACTGTAAACCAAAAAAAGTATTAATCTTTTGGGAATTTCTGTTTCACATAGCTCCAAATCCCAGAACCTCTTGTCTTTTTCAATGAAAATTCAGGCTTTGTGTTTTTACTTTTTATTCTACTTATCAGTATTCCCATGCTCAATGGGAAAAAAACAGGATGTTTATACAATATTTGAGTATTTTAATAAGTAGTAATAATCTCTACTGCTGCTTGAAGGATATTTCTCAGCCCCAATTTTCAAAAGTGAAAGAAATTAGACACAGACACCTGATTAAAATTTTTGTGTATATAAGTCTGTAGTAATTTAAAAATCAAAAATAGCCACTATATCTTAAAAGTATCGAAATGGATAATCATTAAATTCTATCATGTCAGTAAGCAACACTACCAGCATTCAAAGTTGAATTTTTTTCCAGATAAGAATATGAATATTTTTAAGTCTTCATCCATAGACATCTATGTTTTCTGGTGGTGTGGTTTTATGATCTTTGCTCACTACCATTAATAAATGAAAAATAGGTGATAGATGTTGAAAGCAGAATAATGATTGTTTCATTTCACATTTCAGCCATTTGAGAAGTACTTGGTCATAGCTGATGTCAAACCACATCAAGCATTAAAGACCAGAGTGTGTGTACTCAGGGAACACATCTCTATAATACTGAAAATTGGTCTTTTGTCACGGTTATGGAGGTCACCAATTTCCAAATCACAGAGGGCAAGGGAACTACGCTAATGCTCATCATTTCTAACACCCTTTTGCTGTAGCCACATTTAATTGACCATTTTGTTAACTGTACTTCTCTGCAATTCTCTGGGTCATAAAACTGTCCAAATGTGCTATGAAGGCAAATGAAGCATCCTCATGTGCCCTTTAGTTCCAGTGAGTGCCTATTTCCTCGGTGACCTCCCGACTCTCAGTCTGAGAGCATCCCAAGACCTGCAGTATGGGCCATTGTACAAAGCTGCACAGCCTGGGGGAGTTCACATGGACAAGGGCTATAGTGCAGGGCTGAGGCTGACAAAGCCAGCATCTTCTTGTTCTCCTGAAGCCCTGTGGAAACACAAACATGAAACACAAAACATCTTCAGTCAAGAGAAAGAGTCAAGTTAGTACCTTTTTCTGTGGCTGCTGCGAGAGACAGTCATTCCAAATAGGTTTGGTCTTGAACACAGAGAAATTAAATCCATCACAAGGTTAGAAGAAAGAGTTCAACCTGCACAAGAGCATCAGTAGGTTGGTAATGTGTCTACCTGCTGCTAGAATGAGGTTATGAGTATTTAAGTGATAATCCAGAATATGAAAGGGAGTAGAAGACAGAAGGAAAGTTTTCAGATATCTATGCTATTTAATATGTAGTGGAGGAAATTGCAGCTCTTCTGGTTTTTTTTTTTTTTGTTTGTTTGTTTGTTTTTTTTTATGGTGATAGATCATTTCTGCATTTTTGTGGTGTTTTGTTTGTTTGTTTTTCTGCATAAGACCATTTATCTGCAGTGTTGAGTAAATAGGAGACCTATTGCAAAACATAATGTTGTGTCAGCAGGTCCCTGGCTCTACCAAATGAAAGATCAGTGGCAACAGGGCATGATGGGAAAAGAAGTTTTCAAAAGAAGACAAACCTTTGAATCATGTTACAAAGCCCTCCTGAAGCACACAAAATGGGGTTTTTTCAGGACAAAACTATGCAGGCAGATCCATTCAGGAGCTCAGAAAATGCACTCCTGCTGCTGAGTGAAGGACAGACTGCAGACCATAGCCTTAGTTTAGTTAAGCTCTCTCTTTTCCATGCCTTGCTTGCTGTCATGTAGTCATCAGCTCTGAGCCAGAGGAATACCTGCACCACTGGAGGCTTTTTCTGGCCTTCAGCATCACCTCTCTTAAGCAAGGCACACCTCTGAGCTCAGAGACCTTCCATCTGTCTCAAAGCCCTTTGAACCTGGATATCTGAGCACATTCCTAACCAGTTCTGATTGGCTTTGGCTTTTGATTATTGACAGGTGAGAAACAAGCACTGGGAACAAATACTACGGAACTCACAATGTTTACTGAAATAATTCAGGCATCTTCCACATATATTCAGAGTTCAGAGAGTTGTCAGCAGCTGCAACAAGACTGGAAATAAGAGGGTGGCCTTGAGAAAGGCAAAGTTTGGATGTACTTTCTCAGAAACAAGCCAGGTACTAAGCGTATTTGGAGATTTGTGGCTAAAGTGGGTTGTCATGTTCTTACCCAATTCAAATACAACCATTATAGTGGATTTTAATTATTTGGACATAGAAGCATATGAAATATAAAATTGCTATTCTTGAAATTGCCCTTTACCCTCCCATCTCAGTCCTGTATATGAAACAGTAGTGCTCTGTTTCTAAGTTGGCTTCAAATCACTAGCGTGTTTCTCATTTATAAAACACTTTTTACAGCCTAATTGGGAGCAGTTTAATTCTCAGATTCTCAACTCCTTACTAGACCAGTTAAGAGTCCAATTGACTGTAACGACTCAGAAAGAGGCTCTTTTGGAGGTTTTATAGTATGTCATGTAAATTGGTGTTCAGGGACTTTAAAAAAATGATTTATATTATATTTAACTAGAATATTATTCACATGATAGGAGTCCCATGACATAATGGACAGTAGACGCTTAGAAAATTGGTCACAGTTTATGGCCTCAAGGCCAATGAACCTTTTACCCTAGAAAATGGTCCACAGTGTAATGCATAAGCCCAATACTGCATCACCAGAAGCACCTAGAAATCTCAGATGCTCATTACTTGTCCAGCCATTGAATTCTTTCCCTACGCATTTATGAGTGTTCATGAGTGTCCCATCTATAATTATAATTATTACAATAATTGTTATAATCATGAAATCATACTTACTCATGACTGGACAAACTGACTTCCTAGATAGAACATACCTTCAGGGTACATTCTAAAAGCCCTGTTTAAGTTATTTATTTCTAAATAAAAATGTGCAAAAACTGTGAAGCTTTTCCTATAAATATAATTGCTACACAGTTTTCAGCTGCAGTTGTCCAGTAACAGAGCATGAGTTACAACTGGAAAAAATAAACAGGTTTGATTTTTTTAAACTATTTCTAAAATAATTTCTTCACTATCTCCTGTGCTTTGGCACTTGGATGATTCTTAGGAGATGCGTTACAGATAGAGGAACTTTTGCTGCATGGGTGAACTGCCCAGTAGGGAGAGGCAGAACTTGATCTGCAGAAGTAATTAACACAGATAGCCTTTCTCCTGAGGGGCTTTTAGTCAGAAACAAAAGTAGTGCCCACAGGGTTCAGGCACTTGAACTGAATGAGTCAAGATGCCGAGAGGTACCAGCGGCAGGATTTGGTGGGTTCTGCTACTTTGAAGCAGAAGGACTGGACTTCTTAGTTCCATTCCACCATTATTAATCAATTGGAAAATTGAAAAAACACCTTCATCTCTCACTCCTCCAATTCTCCACATCCACCATCTGTTTTGTCTCATTGGATTTTTAATTCTGTGGAGCAGGGTCTGTTAATATGTATTAGTGGTTCCAGATCTTTATAGAGGCTTCCAGCAGAACTTACGCTACAATCCATAGATAGTAAAATCAGTAAATTTTCCTGGGAAAAAAATTCTTTCCTGACATTGCTAGTCCTCTAAACAAAAGCATCCTTTATCTAAACAAAAATGAATGCTTTAAGTACCTGTGAGAAATAAAAAGGAGATGTTATTTATTTTCCATTGTGGGAATTTCAACCCAATCCTCCTCCCACTCATGTTGATAGAAAGTCAGTCATCTATTAACTTTTTTGAAAGCAGATCTAGGTAATATATTTCTTTTATAAACAAAATGCTAACATCACAACATGCTGCACGTGATCCTTATAGTCACATAAGGTATCCCTTGCTCCAAGGAGGGAGGGATTACCTGGCAGAATTTTCCAATCACTTATGGTGGTAATTTTTTGTAACATCAGCTTAAAAGAAAACAGGTCATTTTTTAAAAATATCTGAAAAGCAAGGAAGCATTACTTTTTAGTCCTTGGTCATAGTTCAAAGATGCAAGCATATAAATACGTTTAGATTTCCTTTGTGTTTCAGATACAGGTAAAGTACATTTACCTGCTCTGTGACACTCTATATGCCATCATTTTCTAAAGGAAACAGTCATGAATGCCCAGCAGTAGATAGAAGTCAAGAAACTTTATAAGTGATTACATGCCAGACTTTCTAGGCTGGCAGGTTCTCTTTATGGCAGGTCAAAGACACAGAAAACGTAAAACACCTAAAAAACCTAAAAAAGATGCGTTTTTGTAAAATTTGTTTCATGTAGTATACTGTCAAATTCTGCTGTCCTACACCCCAAAATAAGAAAGGAGGAGTCAAGCAGGTTGTGTGAAATCCACCTTGCATTCAGCATAAAGGCTCTAGGAGACACAGCATCAGTGCAGCAAGAACAGTCCTAGAAGACACAATACTAAACTTCCTGCAGTGTTACATTAAAGACTAGAAACAGAAAATCAGTGCGAAGCACACCTTGATCTCTTTCTGCTCCAGCCGGTGCCATTGGGGGAATATGCTACAGATTGACGCAGTAGCAAACTGATGCGCTGTACCTAAGAAACGCAGTCTGATCTCAGAAAGCCCAAAGGGGTGACCATGCACAAGAGAAATAAAGAAACATTGTTTAATCCCTTCTTTTAAAACAGACAGCTTTGAAAAGTGGGTCGCTTATTTTACCACAGAAAGGGCAGAACTCAGAGTATATGTGCAGGAAAAATGCTGAAACTAACCTCTTCATGAAAGGTAGCTTTTTCTCACAAGTTTGTGAGCACCTTCTGTAGGGACAATTACCTTAAAGTGTATCATATTGATCTGCAGTATACTTTGCAAATGTCAATATATACCCAGTCTTGCTGCCTACAGCATATGAGGAAGTGAAATAAAAATGAGTCTGGACTTAATGACATGTAACCATCTTGGATGAATAATGTATATATGGTCAATCCCCAATTCCCAGGAGACCATCAGCCTAACTTTAATGTTTGAGACAAGCAACTGTATGTTTTAGATTTATCACTTGAGTCCTAATGCACTTGCCAAAGGACATTAATATTTAAATATAGAAAAATATATGATCAGCAATAAAATGGGCAGATTTACAGTTAGGGAGGTTTTCTTTGGTTAGCCTTTAACACATACCTCTTTTTTCAAGAGGTTAGGAAAACTACTAGTTTTTTAATCTGCTTCCATATTATGGAAGATATTTAACTTCCTATTTTTAGACAAGAAATATATAAGACAGGAAGCCAGTTTTTAGGTAGTTCTGATACAATCAAGGGTCCTCTCTAATTTCCCCACTAAATCTGGTATATGTATATAAGATTAGTTTTAGAAATATATGAACAAGACAAAGTTATTTTAAGTCATGATACTTCAAAACATAGAAAAACAGAATAATCCAAATCAAGCAATAATTAGATGAGAATCTCTTATAACACATTTGTTGCCAAATAAGCAATGATTTTTATTATTCTTCCTCGATCATCCTGGAACATGTAAAAAACATAATATACTTCCTACAGATTGGATTTGTCTCAATCTTTGTCTCTCTTTCCTGACTAGTGAATGTGGTACTAGATGACATACTTGGGAAGTGAATTCCCATGTTATTGCTAGAGCAGGTAGAGAGTGAGCAGCAGCACTGTATTTGTCTCCAGGCTGCTTGGCAGGCATTGACCGAGATATGTTTTGGAGAGACTGTCATTGTTGGTGAAAACATTCAAACTGTGAAGCTCTTTTACATTTGGTAGTACATTAGGATTCGTGGTAGAGACATTGTTTTCATTTGCTCCATTGCTCTCCAAAGACAGTAGAGAGATTGATTTCACATTTAGAATATGAGTGTAAATTGTTACGAGGTATTTCTTCACATTTGAATTTCATGTTAGAAAAATGTGCTCCACTATGCCATGAAGTAAAAAGAGATCTTTTTGTTTGTTTCCCAGTGTGATGAGTATAGTTAATAAACAATATACAGACTGTTCTGTTCATTAGAAGCTGAATGTAAAGAAATACTGAGCAATAACAAACAATTTAGATCATCTTCAGTGCTGGCTCTAATAAATCAAGGTCTCAGAAAGTTTATAGATGTTCTGTTCTCATAAGCTCAGTAAGAAAATAAGTTTAACAGGTGGCCAACTCTCTTGCCCCACTGTTTTTCCAAAGGTGCTCTGAGAGGACCCATGAGCAACGAACCTCACAGCAGATGTTGTTGTTAAGTAGCAACAGGTAGAGTGTGACTCCAGGAAACTGGCTAATCCCCCTCGAAATGACAGAAATGAAGGGATCCAGTGCACTCTCAGCAGGTTTGCAGATGACACCAAGCTGAGCAGTGAAGTTGGCACACCTGAAAGGCAGGGTGGCATCTAGAGAGACCTGGACAAGGACAAGAAGTTGGCCCAAGGGAATCTCATGAGGTTCAACAAGACCTGGTGCAAGCTGCTCTATTGGGGTCAGGGCAACCTCCAGTATCAACACAGGCTGGGGGATGAACAGATCGAGAGCAGCTATTGAGAAGGACTTGGGGGTGCTGGTGGGTGAGAGGATGATGCTGGACATGAGCCAGCAATGTGAGCTTGCAGCTCAGAAAGCCAAACATGTCCTGGGCTGCATCAAAATAAGCATTGGCAGCAGGCTGAGGGAGGGGATTCTGTCCCTCTTCTTCACTCTGGTGAGACCCCACCTGCAGTGCTGCATCCAGCTCTGGGGTCC
>VYZQ01017145.1:0-16845 GCA_013400655.1 Mystacornis crossleyi
TGGCTTGTTGTTATTTTTCCCCCTTTTCCAGAGATTGAAGTGTCATCCATTAGGTAGAAGGAACACCTTCCTTAGAACTCCTTTTTAGTACCTTGAAATTCCCACTGAAAAAACCCCCACTTGTGATCTTTTATTCCCACAGGAGTCCCAGCAGTCCAGTTTTGGCACTGGAGAGCAGAGTGAGTACATGAACCTTCCTGGAATGTGTTGAGTGTTTCTGTTGCCGTTCAGTGTTCTCAGCATCTCCTCAGATGTCAGGGGGTTTTAGGAAATGAGGTTTTCCAGACTGGTCACAGGATGGAGTCTGACTTCAAATTTTGTCTGCTTTCTCAAGTTTTAAGCTATTAAAATGTTGCCTGATTTTTTTTTTTTTTTGCATTACTTGTTCAGATCTTGGAAGTTGTCGCTGAGTTGGAAGGGTGGTATGTTCTAGGGAAAAAAAATGTATTTTTAATTGATGTAATTCTTCACAAAATGCCTCTATGGTTGACTGAATTGAAAATAAGTGTATATTAAACCAAAACACTTTAAAAAAACCCAACTGCCTGCTCAGGGGCATATTAGAAACCAAAACAGTGCTTTTGCTTTTATTTCAGTAGAAAAAGCACATGGCAGTTTCACTGTTCATTTTCACTTTGACATTTTAAAATCGAGAGAGAGAACTGGTCAAGAACTTACATCATATGCTGAGTAATAGCCTTGAATTTCTTGTCCCAGAATGCAGGTTTGGATTTTAGACAGAAGTTTGTATTTATTGTAACTGTGTCATTATTTTGAATATTACTGAAAGGAACACGCAGCTCGGGTAAATACCAGGTAAAACTGAATTGAGTTTGTGCTGTTACCTTCCCAAAGTCCTTGCACTCCCTCTTGAAGTGATTAAACAGCTTAGATAGTAAAAGAAGAATGGTTTATTCTTAGATATTCACAAGCAGCTTAATCTGAACACCTGATACAGCGGGGAATTAAGGAAACAAATTCAAGCTTAATTCCATAATGCTAAACCACAGGCTCACGTTATAGGAGCAGCTGATCTTTAGGTGTGAAAAAGAAGAGCCAAGGTTAATTAAACACAGAGCCAGTTTCCTGCGCCTGTTTGGATTTTCTGGGGAGCTTTTAACAGCCTCACTTCTTGCTGTCGTTGAGCTGCACTCGGTTATTTACCAGAATTAAGGAAAAGGGGAGGGAAGAAGCCCCAAACTGAGCAGCAGATTTGATCAGGGTGTATTCCTGCTGTCAGAACTGGGGCGTGAGCTGGAGTTTGGGACGTGGAGATTCTCCTCCCTCGGACACCGTGTGGGGGTGCTGGAGCAGTCAGAGCTCAGCAGGTGGATCTGGATCACAGATCCATGGAAAAGGCAATAATTTCCCCTTGGTAGGAGCAGAACAGTCTTCCCCACCATTATTAACAAATTTAGTGTGTATTGGTGTAGACAGCAAGGGTTTAAATTATCTTCACTGTTTTCTCGATTAAATTATTTGCTGGATTTGGTATTTTGCCTCCACATTCCCTCCCTCCTCACCCTGGGGGAGGTTGTAGCTGCTGTCACCCGGGTGCTGCTCCCTCCTGTCCCCTCACATTGGGAGTTTTATCCATCACTGCATCCTTGTGGCAGCTGTGGGGTGACTTCTGCTGCTGTGCCTGACTTCTCAGCTGTGCTTCTCTTCTCTTCTTCTCCTAGAACGATACAATCCCTCATCCAAAACATCCAATGGGCATCAATCCAAATCGTAAGTGGCTGCTGAGAAGACATTTCCCAAACAAAAGCTGTATTTGAAGAGATTTAGGAAATAGTGCTTGCTGAATGTGGCACTTCTTGCACAGACACTCCAGCATCCTTCTCCTTGGCTGGCAGGAAGAGGGGATCGTACTCCAGCAGGTGTTTTGGGACAATAAACCAAATACTGCTCGCTGGAGTGAGTAAAAAACACCCTGAGCTGCCTTTCTGCTCCGGTGTTTTGAGTAAAAAACACCCTGAGCTGCCAGGAGAGGAGCAGGAGTTTGGACCTTGGAATTGGCCTGGGAACCAGGAAGGGATCAGCAGGGGAAGGGACCTAACAGGCCTTGCAGAGCTGGCAGCTGGAGGTTGCACAAATTCAGGATGAGGAGAGGTTTTATATTGGAGGAGACAGAAAACTGGGTCTGGGATCTTGAGAGGTTTGTTCTGCTCAGCCTTTAAGTCCCTGGCAAACGTTTTGCACACAGAGCCAGCAACACAGAGAAAATCAAAGGCAGCTGGAATGTTCTGGATGGCTGCAGTCCACCTTCCTCAGACTTAAAAATCAGTGCTATGCAGTTAAAAGATGGTTTCCAAATAAATACGCCCATAAAAATAAACCTTTACCAGCTGCTTGTGTGTTAGTGAAGGTTGTAGACTCTGAAAGCTGACTCTGGGTTAGTGACATTCCTCAGGTAACTTTTGTTGGGATGCACTCCCGGGGTGCAGCCTGGGGCTGCTGCCACAGAACTGGCGAGATGGAAAAGCACCAGACCTATGGGAAAGAAATGAAAACAGGAGAAACCCCCTTCAATTCATACAAACTCAGAGTCAGTGTCCCAAAAGCAGGCAGCTCAGGAGGGTGCTGGGAGGGAACTGTGCCATTCCCAAAGCTGGGAATGGGAGAACCCCTGGGAATAAGAGGCAGCACTGGACACCTGCTGAGCTGGGATGCAGGAGAAGGAAGTTTAAATGATGTTTACTGGGACAATACAACTAAAAATATTATTTTTAAAAAAAGTGATTATGATCTGGTAAAGAAAACCCTTAAAAAGGAGATAAATGCCTCCTTTGTAAAATGCCAGCAGTGACCAGTGGTTCAGGAATGAGCTCCTAGAGGTCCCTGTTCCTGTTCAGATCATCACTAGAGCAGCTCACTGTGCAACCCAGGAGGGTCAAACCTCTAACCCGTTCTCATTTTCTCTCTGCAGATGTGAACCGAACCAGACAGAGTAAGATGTTTTATTCTTATAATCCAATGTTTCCCAATAATCCCAAAGGCCCTGTACCCCGCTGTGTGTTTTCATTGTGCTCATCCATTCTCAGTCTCCTGAAACTCTGTGTGTGTGTGGCTACCAGCAGTAATTATGGCCTTGAATAATAATAATAATAATTAATGATGGCTCAGGACAGTTGCACTGCTGCTGCCACGAGACAGGAGGCAGCCACTGGGGTTGGCTTCCTTTACTCCATTCCACACACAGTCCTTGGCCACTGTGTGTGAGAAGCTGAACATTTACCAGTTACCTCCTCCCACACCGGTAAATGGTGTCAAATTTCCTTTCTAAATTTAACCAAATGGACTCAAGAGGCAGAGTACCTGAATCCTCATTCTTCTCTAAAAGAATGACTCAACTCACCATTCTTAAGCATGAAACGTGTGAGTGGTGTCTGGTGGCTCTCACCCACGCAGCCTCGGCAGGATAAACAGGGCCGTGTTGAAATCCAGCAGAAATGCTTTGGAAGTAATGAAAATACTTGGAAAAACTTGTCTCACTTTCTGCCTTTTCCCTTAGTATGTTGAAAGATGACTTAAAACTTAGCAGTAGTGAAGACAGCGATGGAGAGCAGGTATGTTCCTGAAATCACTTCCCAAAAAAACGCTGCACTCATCTGGGGGCCAGCCCTGGGCAGGGATCAGTGGCCCAGCAGCAAACTGGGCAGCTTGGCAGGAGATCTGTGCTTAAGAAACTGAAATCTAATGGAATGTTTTTAGACAAAGCTCAGGTTTTTCTAAATGTCATCCTGGGGGAAATTTTGTGCAAATAAATTGAGGTTTTGTGGCAAGAGTTTGCTTTTACCTAGAAATTCTTACTAACTGATTTCACATGGGCTTTCTCTGAACATCAAATGACAACAGTGCACTTTAAAACTTTTATAATGGCTCCTTAATTAAAAATAAACCCCTCTGTGTTCTACGATCCCACTACAGAGCTCTTGGTGTGAGCATCAGTGTGCGTTGGTGTCCTGGGACTGTTTGGGGTGACAGGGGGCTGTGTCTGTCCCTGGGAGTACAGCTGCACCTTTATTTTTATCCCAAACTCTCTTTTTTGCTCTTTTCAGGATTAACTTTGTGCAGCTTCTGCCAGACTGGCACTGCACATGCTAAATAAAAATAAAATGTGTGTGCTGCCCAGTAACTCCCACTGCTCTGGGGTTTCTTCTATTCCTGCTCCCAGTTCTGGTACTTGATTTTCTTCAGGTGGAAAACTTGGAGATAATACATTTAGTTGGTTAATTCCAAGTATTCTGGGCATGTCAGGAAAATCATTGTGAAATGCTGAATCACCTGATTCAAAAAGGTGGAAACAGAATATTAATTACTGGTAGAAAGTGGGAACTCTCAAAACTGTAGTCAAAATACAGAGATTCGTGCTGAAAACTTGGAGAAAATAACTCTGCTTCTCTTTCTGTCTAAGGAAAACGCAGATGAATTTAAACTACTGCCAATAATGAATTCTTTAAAAATTAAAGGCTCTAATTTGATGTTTTGCAACTTAATTGTATACACAAGCCTAAAATAGCTTCTAGAAGCTTCATGCCCTTTTTTTTTTAATTGCAGGACTGCGATAAGACAGTGCCAAGGAGCACACCTGGAAGGTAGGAATTCCTGGGGGATTGCAGCATAGGCAGCACAGGGGGAATGTTCAGCCCAGTCAGCACTCCTGGCTTGGTCTCATTGCCAAAATTCATCTCCATCTCCCAAAATTCATCTCTTGGCTCGTACTAAGAGACGGACTGATGAGAATTTAATCCGTGATTAAATAATATAATACCAAATATATCCTGCAAATGAGGCTGACCACTTTGGGAAGGGGCAGCACCCAAAGGCTGTTTGTTTCCAGGCTGAACTGCGTTGACTTACGCTGAATTTTCCTGTGAATGGTGACGAAAATGCTACAGTTTATTACTTCTAATGAAAGGATTTTGAGGATGGACTCGTGCCTCGGGTAACGCTCGGTTTCCCTCCGTTCTGTTGCAGTAACTCTGAGCCTTCCCAGCACAACAGTGAAGGAGCAGATAACTCCAGGGATGACTCGAGCAGCCACAGCGGCTCCGAGAGCAGCTCCGGCTCCGACTCGGAGAGCGAGAGCAGCTCCAGTGACAGCGAGGCCAACGAGCCATCCCAGAGTGCATCCCCCGAGGTAGCAGCTTGGCTCTCATCCTGACATTTGACAGCACAAAAGTTCAATAAGTTCTCAAATTGTTATTAAAAAAAAAAAAAAGAGACGGACCAGCATGGGCTCGCTGTCAGGCTGGGCTGTTCTGCTGCAGTCCCTGTGGTGGGTGTGACAATTCTCTGGATAAGCCCACGCTGGATGTTTGATTTGAGGTGGTTTTTACCACCAAGTGTCTGTTGGAGAGCAGAGTTAGATGTGGTATCAGAACCCTAAAAAACTGTGGTGTCAGTATTGCCTGTTGACAGCAGCCGCTCCAGACAAAGGGAAAATTTGTGTTATTTGTGCCTGCATTTCATTTATTTAGCTCAAGTTTTGGGTGTACCTCGTGCTTTGGTGTGCAGCATCCTACAGCTGCCACGTGGAAAAGATGGAAGAAATGGGAAATATTTTCTCTAACTCTGTTTTTCACTTTGCTTTTAGCCAGAGCCACCGCCCACAAACAAGTGGCAACTGGATAACTGGTTGAACAAAGTTAATTCCCATAAAGTGTCACCAGCTTCTTCCGTGGACAGCAATATCCCTTCTTCCCAAGGCTACAAGAAAGAGGGACGGGATCAGGGTACGGGGAGTGGGTACACTGATCAAGGTGGATCCAAGGATTCCATTTCTTCTACACCAGGGAGAGATTCCAAACCCACCCAGAAGGGCTCGGAGAGCAGTCGTGGGAGGCAGAAATCACCTGCCCAGAGCGACAGCTCGACTCAGAGGAGGACTGTAGGGAAAAAACAGCCCAAGAAAGCAGAAAAGACATCTGTGGAAGAGCCCAGAGGAGGTCTTAAAATAGAAAGTGAAACCCCAGTAGACATGGCAACAAATATCCCTTCAAACAGGCACAAGGCAGCCACCAAAGGCTCCAGGAAACCCAATATAAAGAAGGAGCCCAAGTCTTCCCCTCGGCCTACAACAGAGAAAAAGAAATACAAGGCTTCAAGCAAATCTGCCCAGAAATCCAGGGAATTCATCGAAACAGATACCTCATCCTCTGATTCAGATGAAAATGAGAGTCTGCCTCCTTCCTCACAAACGCCCAAATACTCTGAGAGCAATAGGACTCCTGTTAAATCTTCCATGGAGGAGGATGACAGCTTTTTTCGGCAAAGAATGTTCTCTCCTATGGAAGAGAAAGAGCTCCTGTCCCCACTGAGTGATCCTGACGAAAGGTACCCACTCATTGTGAAGATTGACCTGAGCCTCTTATCCAGGATACCAGGGAAGCCTTACAAGGACGCCGAGGCCGCCAAGGCGGACAAGAAGAGCGCTCCGGAGAAACATGCCCGGGACTCCCAGAAACAGCCCTCGGACAAGAGCTCCACGAAGGGCAAAAGGAAACACAAACAGGTGAGGACTCTGCAGGGATTTTCCCTGTTCTCTCTCAGCCCTCAAGAGTTCCCCAGAATCCAGGTCACTCCGTGCAGGAGTGGCTTTGCTGCCTTTTGTAGAACACCTGGATCATCCCCGTGCTGTTCCGGGAGAGACTGATGGGATTTTCTTAGGGAAACACCTGTAGGGGTGTCAGCCCTGCAGCCGGAGCTCAGGGAGGTCACAGATCCCGTGCCTCTCTGAGCTCTGCATCCAGCCCTCCCCTGCCTCCACGGAACCAGCCCCTGGTGCTCTGCGGGCCAGCTCAGGCAGCTGATCCAATGGGAAATCCAGCTGGGAAAAAACCCCACAGAGTCAGTTGTCAGCTGGATCAGCTCCCTGAGCCGTGGAATTGCCCGTTGCCAGGATCAGGGATGGGGCAGGACCTGGCCTGGGGCATGACAGCAGCAGAAAACATCTCAGGTGCTGCTTTACTCCATAATAATCTTTTCCAAAAAAAAGCATTTCATCTTTCCAGCTAGAAGTCAAAAAGCAGGAATGGCTGGGGGGCAGTAAAATGGGCAGGAGGAGGCAGTGGGGGAACTGAATAGAGGGAATACACGTGGAGGGGGGAATGTGAGAAGTCAATGCTGGTGTAATTTTAAACTGCTTTCTGAAAGCTCAGCAAGGGACACTGTGTATAAAGGGCAAACCTGGAGCTGTCAGATGGGCTCAGAGATCCCGGGAGTCTGGTTTCCATGAATTTAGGGCTGTGAGGCCCTGGGGCAGGGATTCAAAAATCCCTGTGCTGCCCTGGATGTCACTCTGGAACTTTCACTTGGCCATGTCAAAGGGAGCTGACAGGGGTTGGAGACTCTGTTGACATCTGCAGTCCCAGGATTCGGGGAGATCATTCCCGGAGTCGTTTGAGGAGATGGATCACTGCAGTTACACCAATTTCCTACTGAGCTACCAAAGTAAATTTGGTCACCTGCTGAACTGGGTGTCGTGCAGGAGCCCCGACGTGTGACTGCAAAGGGATTTGTCCTGGGCTCTTCCTCAGGTTCCTGTTTTCTCTGGGCAGGGAGATTAAGTGAGAGAAGGAGCTGCTTTTGTAAAATGGGAATGACTCTGACCAGTACTTTTTGCAGGTGTTACTGTGTAATTCCTGGTGTTCCTGGGAATGCACTCTCATCTTCCGGTGGGCCTGACTTCCCTGACTTCTCTCTCTCTGGCCCCTTTTGCCTTTCAGCACACTTTTGGAATTACAGCCTTAAAGATCTGTTCTCACACATGCAAACCACAAAGCTTTGGTGAGACCTGGTAAATTTAGGCTTTTTCCCAGGAAGTAGTGGTGGGTGAAGGCTGTGAAGCCTCGGGTCACTCTGGTGCTTCCCGAGAGGATGGAGACCTGTGTGGGGCAAGGGCAGGACCCCGTCCCCAGCCCCGCAGTTGGAGCTTTGGGCTCCAAGCACAGGTGGCACCACTCGATTTTCTCCATTTCCTGGGTTTCCTTGCCCACAACTCTCAGGTTGCAGCACCAGTAACAAAACCAAAGCCTTTAGGGTTTGTCAGCAGATGATTTATTCTGTGAGGCCCCATTTTCCCCTCTTATTCACTGTATTGATCCCTCCAGTGCTCGATGAAGACAGCACAGAAATTTACCTTCAAGACCCTGTGACTTGAGGATTAAATTGATATAAATACCTCCTCTTCAACATCTCTGAGCTGACTTTAATAGGTTGATTAGATTTTTTACCCTTTCCTGGCATTCATCAGACACCTCCTTAGACCCCAGACATCAAATCTGTCTCCTGATCCTGCCAAAGCCTTTGGCAGATTTTCCTGGCGTTTCGTGGTGGTAATTTATCTGTGCTGAAATGAACAACTTGGCTGCTGCTGATTTTTATCAGGCTGTCATTTAGTAGCCAGACGGGGATTTTCGTTTTGTTCCAGTACCAGGGTCTGGCAGAGATTTGCCAAGGGTGAGCTGCTGCGGGCCGTATTTTTGGGATCTGTATTTAACTGGGAAACACGTGCTGGATGATGTCTCTCCGTGGGAAATGCTGCCACTCTCAGGGATGTGTAAATGTGGATCTTTGCTGGATGTTTTTCTCATTTGCTTTGCTCAGAACGAGGATGAAAACAGAGCCAGTGAAAGCAAGAAAACGAAACTGGAAGAAAAAGCTCCCTCAGGACACAAGAATTCCAGCAGCAGGGAGTGAGTATCTGCTCTTCCCAGCACTGAGGGTCAGGGTGGCCACAGAGAGGGTGGTGCTCCTCTTCCCCTTTCTTCTCCTCTTCCCCACCCCAAGTTTTCCTCAAATAATTGGTAAAATTTCATTTTTTCTTACCCTTCAAACAAGTTTACTTCAGAGCTTCTACAAGCAATTGGTGGAAGTGAATTTCCATCCCCAAAAACACTGGCCAAGGACAATTGTGCTCCTTAACAAAGTGAGGTGACCCCTCCTGTGAAGGGAATATTTCCTTCCTGGTTTTCTCTAATACACAGTGGGGCTCGGGTTTGGTCTAGAAATCAAAATTTGTGCTTTTAAATTAACCCCATCTGGTAATTCTCTATTTAGCAAGATTTAAACTGGGCATAAATTCCTGAACTGGCTTTTTTGGGGGAAGCTGATGGCACTGAGCTCTGGATCCATGGATTTAGCCTCCCATCTCCTTGATTTATTAGTGCAAGACAAGTGTGAGTGAGACCAAAGCAAAATAACACAGAATTAGCAGATCAGCACCATGGTTTAATATGTTATTTCTGCACTCCCCAGGCTTTTTTGCAACACCTGTTATGCCTTTATTTGATTGATTTCTTGGTCGGTGTTAATCCACAGGAAAGATTAAAGGTTTTTTTCCACTGCTTTTTAAAACTTCTGTTTCAGTTCAAGCGACTGAAAACTGGTGTAATGGTGTCATGGAAAATATTCCTGTCCTGTGAGCAACTGCCAAGTGACAAAGCTGTGAGAAGCTGCAGCACTTTGGGTGCTGCAGCTCTTGTTTGCCCCTTCTGAACTGAACAGTGTCTTACTGTTTGCTAGGGAACAGCTGTAGGATGAATGGATACATTTCTAGTTTGCTTTTTTACCTGATATTTGATTTTTTTTTCCCCCCTGGTATTTGCTTGGTTGGCAGTGCACTTCTCTGAATGACCTTTAATTAAATGAAACAATGATTTTCTAGCAATAACGTGTAGAAATAATAATGCTGGGAAGGCAGGGATAGCCAACAGCATCCCTCAGCAGCCAGGTGAGAGCATCCTGAAAGCTGTGCTGAGGAAGTTTCCCATTCCCTGGGTTCCAGAGGTTTATCTGGAGCATCTTTCCCTGGAGCTGTTGGCTGGCTGCTGTGCACAGACAGCCTGGCGCTGGCATTGGCTCCCACTGCTGAATTTGGGAGGGTTTGGGGTGGTTTTTGGGCAGAACTGGTGCAGGGGTGTGGTTTTATGGTTAGAACTTGTCTGGTTTTGCCTGTGTTTTCAGGTCAGAACAAATAAAATGGGGAAAACAAGTTCAAGCTGGCTTTGGAGAAACCGATTCACTGAGAGGATTATTCTGCTTTTCTCCAAAGCTGGGTCTGACAGTAAAAGTCTTGGGGGGACAAAAGGTGTTTAGCTTAAGATTTAAAACCCAAACTTCTGTGTGTTGTTTTTTTTTGGGGTTGTTTTTGTTTGGTTTCGGTTTGGTTTGTTAAGGCAAGAAACCCAAACCCTGAGTTTATTCCTCTTTTCCAGGTCTTCGAAGCCCAGTGCTGTTAAAGAGAAGGATTTGCTGCCCTCCCCTGCTGCCCCAGCCCTGCAGAAGGATTCCAAGCAGGAACACGGCTCCAGGAAGAGAACAGTCAGTCAATCCTCATCCCTAAAATCCAGCAACAACCCGGGCAAGGAGAGCAGCAGTGGCAGCAAGAGCAGCTCCTCTTCCAAGCAGAAGAAGACAGAGGGGAAGGGGTCCAGCAGTGCCAAGGAAGCCAAGGTAAAGGGCTGGTTCTGTCCTGATCTGGTCTTTTTCCTCAGTTTGATCTGAACAACCATTTCCAGTTCAGTTTGAAGGATCATTAGCTTGAGATGTGCATTGTTTCCTGTCAGAGCTCAAGTGCCTCGGAAGGCCAGAAATGAGCAGGCAGCTTGGAGAGGGTGTGGAATACGAGTGCTTCTCCTGCCAAAGTCCTGGGTTAGAGGAGGACTGGGTTTAGTCAGGCCCTGGTGACTGGTGCTGCCTGTTCACTGATGGAGTGTGGTTCAGGAGAACGTCGCTCTGCACCCTGCCAGTGGAGCTGTGGGGCTGCTCTTGTCTCCTCAGAGCAGATCCAGAATTTGTCCTGCTTTTTAAGGAGAGCAGGAGCTCAGTCTGTGCTCAGTGCTGGGGTGGGAAGCTGTGGCTCTCATTTTATGACATTGTAGAAAGATGATTTCAGGTCCAGCTCAGCGATTTACAGAGCTCTCCGTGGTTGGAGAGGAGAAAACGTGGATGGAGATGGTGCAAAAAATGGTTTGTAAGAGATTTAGGTTGGGAGGATCGATGTGATGGAATTTAAAAATATAAATGTCCCCAAGGCAGCTGTTAATTTGTGATAGGTTTGTTGTTTTGTGCTTCAGGTGTGCTTACTCATGCTTTTCTCAGAGGAGTAACTGCTCCTGTGGGGTTTTTTTCAAGGCAGAGGCATTCACAGAGAGTGTTATTGATAGAAATCCTCAAAATCCTCCTCATCTCTGGTAGAGGAGAAAAGCAGGATTTAGAAACAGCGACGGGGGAGGTGGAGGGAGGCATTTCCTGGCCCTGGGTATGCCTGGAGAGCCTTGGCTGCATCCTCCCCTGGATGTTCTTCCCAGTGCTCCAGGGCACCTCTGGCACCTGCAGCCTGCCCTTCCTACCCGGAATGGGGGAAGCCTGGGGGGAATTTATCCAACAAATGCTCTCCTTGTAATCACGGCATGGCTTTCCCTTTCAGGAAAAGATCCTGAACAATTCCTCCGGCTGCCCTCCTGCCTCTGCTCAGGCCACGGAAAGCGCGAAGTCGAGGAGAGCAAAGCTCGTTTTTGATGATAGGTAAGGACAGAAAATTCCCTTTCCCTCGGGGGGGCTCTGAATCTCGAGCACAGGCAGCTCCCCATGGAGGAGAGTTGGCGTTTTGCTCCACAAAAGATGTTACACACAAGCTCTTTGTCAAAGAAAGTACCTTGACAAGAAAGTAAAACAAATATTTCACCATCCTGTGCAGGCTTGAGGGTTCAGTTGGGCCAGTTCAGATGTCAGCACGATGCTTGCTCTGAGAACACTTCTTTAAATTCAATTTGCACATGAAATTATATTTGCACCAAATTTAAAATAACTTTCTGCTTAAGAACCTGCTTGAAATACTATTGGAATTACCTGAAACTAGAGAACTAACTTAAAACTAATTTTAACAATTTTACCATAGTAGTTAACTAATTTAACAGATTCCTTTGGACAGTTTTATCATCGTGTAGCTCGAGCTAGAACAGAAAAAGCCCTGAAATGTGGCAATGTTAAGCAGCTCCAGTTATGAAAGGCCGTGTAAATGGGTGGCTCCAGTCCCTGAGTCTGTGTCCTCTCTTGCAGGACTTACTCAGCTGATCATTACTTGCAGGAAGCAAAGAAGCTGAAACACAATGCAGATGCTTTGGTGAGTGGCTCTCCAGTGCGTGCCCCCGCTCCTGGGGTTGGTTTGCTGCTTCTCCCATTTCCCTGCCCTTCAGTGCTGGAATTTCCTGGCGTTTCTGTGCTTGCTGTTCTGAACTGTTGCTCCCTCCCCGCAGTCGGACAGGTTCGAGAAGGCCGTGTACTACCTGGATGCTGTCGTGTCCTTCATTGAGTGTGGGAATGCATTGGAGAAAAACGCTCAGGAATCCAAGTCCCCGTTCCCTATGTATTCAGAAACTGTGGAATTAATCAAGTAAGCTTTGCAATTAATCAAGTAAGCTTTGCAGAGCTCCTGCAGGGCCGGGTGGTGGGGGGAGCTCTGGGAATCAGAGCTTTGAGGTGTACGGAAGTTTTACCTCCAGCTTTTGAGATGTGTTGTCATTCCCAGTAACACTGGAGCAGTGACCAGTTCGTTCCAGTTGCTGGGGTTTAAAGCAATTCCAGGAAGGGTGAGGTGGTTTCTGCTCAGGCTCTTCAAGTCCCTCTGCAATGAGTAACCCACGAGGAGCAGAATTATTCTGGTTAATGCTGAGTCAGTGTTTTATTCAGGGCTGAGAGATGTTCCTGAAACAGCAGAGACACCCGAAACTGGAAATTCATGAGAACATCAGTGTTTTGTGAATGATGAATGAAAGTGGGGTTTGTTTGGGGGCTGATCTGCTGCCTTTCTCATAGATACACTATGAAACTGAAGAATTACCTGGCCCCGGATGCCACGGCTGCGGACAAAAGGCTGGCAGTGCTTTGGTGAGTGTGCTGGGACTTCCTGCAGTGCCCCGGTGCCCTTCCCACCTTTTATCTACCCAAACTGCCGTGTGACACGGAGCTCTGGGCTGTTCCTCAGCCAAGCACAGCAGACTCCACTTGGCTGGACACAAAGCTGGGTCTGATTGCTCGAAGTGGGGGTGTTGGCAGCAAGGGCCAAGGCTTTGGAACACTGCAGAGTGGCAGCACAAGGTGCATCCTGAGCACTGAGCCGGGGATAAATCCCACTTGGGCTGGCCCTGGGCAGTGTCAGGAGCTCTGAGGCTCAGGGAGTGGCTGCGGAAGGTGTAGAGGGCCAGAACCCTTTGGTTCAGGGCAAGGGAGAGGGGAAGCCCTGGCAGAGGCTCAGGGTGTGCTGGCACAGGTGAATAAATGAACCCCCTGTGTAGGAATTCACTGGGGGCAGCCTCCCAAGCCCAGCAGCTGCAGCATCACTGAGAGTTCCAGTCCCAGGGTGAGGCACACGGAGCTGTTTCAGTTCCCTTCAGAATTTCCAGGTGGTTGTAGATTTTCTGGTTGATTACAGCTTGAGACCAGAGCTGGCAGAGAAAGCAGTAAGAGCACATGGCTGGTGGATCTTTGAAACTCACTGAGCTGAGAGAAACCTGACTTTGGTTTTTGTCCTGTCTTTGGGCAGCCTTCGGTGCCAAGCTCTGCTCTACCTGAGGCTTTTCAAACTGAAAAAGGAAAGTGCATTGAAATACTCAAAAACTCTGACTGAACATCTGAAGGTAATTGCATCTGTATTTTCTTAGAACATTAAAGCCTAATAATGGTATGAAAGCTCTACATCACCTAAAGTTCCCAAATCCAATTTTCAGACTGCTGCATGTGAACGGCTGTTTAGAACTGGGCTTGAAGGTGTATTAAAGCTGGGCAGAGCTTTAATAACCATAACCCTGCTGGTCCTGGCGTGACAGCTCTCTATTCATTTATCTTCTTTAATAAATGTGGTAGGCTTCAAGGAGAAGGTTGTTTGCAGTGGGATGTTGGCTGGGTTTCGGTAAATTCCCCATGAATTTATCTAAATTTCTGTGCAGCAGGTTCTGAAGCTTGCAGCTCTCAATGCTGAGAGGAAACAGGCTCATCACATACCCAGGCCCTCAGATTTGGGGTATCTTTAATTGTTCAGTGCCAGTGAGAACAGATTCTTTCTATTAAAGGGCTGAAAAACTGAAAATGTTCCCATAAGGGGCAATGGACTACTCCAGTGTTTGCTTGTTTTACTAAAATAATCCCTTAATTCGTGTCTTAGCCATCAGTCAAAAAGGATATTTCCCCAAATTTCAGCTTACTGTGATATTATTGAGAATTTTACTTAAAACTGCAACTGCGAAAAATTATTTGGTCAAAAAACTGCCATTAAACAATGAGATAAAATGTAACTCGTGGAAGTATAAACTCAAATCAGGTGACGTGTGCCTTCTCCCCCCCCACAGAATTGCTACAATAATTCTCAAGCACCATCACCTGGTATGGGAAGGTGAGTGATAAAATCTGTTACCTTTATTTCTCAACTTACAAGAGGTTTTCTCCATTTCTGGTGTGCCCGGGCTGCTCGAGGAGCAGCTTTTGGGGTGATTGGGTGTGGGTTTGGATCCATTTTTTGTGTCATTGTAACGATGGAGGGAGGCCCTGCAGCTCTGCANATATTGTTGGGCTATAAAAGGGCCAGTGTGCCACTGACCCACAAGTCACTCATCCCAGGGGGGTTTGGTGTTTATTTAGGGCTTCTCCCCCCAAACAGGAGCTTTAGTAGTGCTGCAAGGCCAGAGGTTACAAGCACTTGCAGGGTTCTCTGTTCTGTAGTTTAGCAATTCCTTCTGCTCTTTTAAACCCAATAATGGACCTTTGATAAATTATTTAATGAGTTTAAGGAGGGCACGTCGGATTTCTGTTGTGTTATCTGCAGTAATGTTATATAATGCAGTATTCTGGCAGTGGAGTTAGCAGGTAGCTGTCATTTTTTCGTTCTTACTCTTTAAGGTTCGTTTAAACAATGAATTCAAGATTTTATTGAATTAAAAGATGCCGAGGTTTGGTAATTAGGTTTGTAAGCTTTCAGTAATTGTTGGAAGATCCTCGGCAGTTCCCAGCTCGAGATTTTCATCCGTTGTAGGGCAAATCCTGATTTTTGGTGTGGAAAGTGTTTTCCCATCCCACGCCCTGAGCGTGGGCAGAGGGATCTTGGGGCACATCTCAGGGCGTGATGACGTGACTAAAGCTGGTGCCTTTCTGCCTTTCCAATTCCACCTTCCCCCGTGGGCGAGCAGCAAACCTGTCGGGATGCCATCTCCAGTCTCTCCAAAGCTGTCTCCAGGGAATTCAGGAAATTACTCTTCCGGGGCGGCCAACCCTTCAGGGAGCGGGTCCTCGGTGACGATCCCGCAGCGCATCCATCAGATGGCTGCCAGCTACGTCCAGGTCACCTCCAACTTCCTCTATGCCACTGAAATCTGGGAACAAGCAGAACAGCTCTCGAGAGAACAGAAAGGTAAGGGCTGCCTCAGGGGGATCGGCACCTCCCGAGGGGGCTGGAACACTCCCAGTTCCCAGCTTGGGTGTTGTTGATGGTGCCCTGGGTGCTGAAGCTCTGCAAAATCTGCAGGGGGAAAGCGACACCTTGGATTGTGGGGATACCCCAGGCTGGGCGTTGTGGGTGTCGAGGTGGGGCTGGAGTTGTGACAGAAAAATCTTTGTTGTGTCTCCTGTAAAATGTTCAGTGCAGGAGGAGGGGCTTGGTGCATTTCCCTTTCGGAAATTCTTTAGCGAAGACTTCTTAAGGAAGCTTGGCAGTACTTTAATTATTTTCAATTAGTGAAATACAAGCTTTAGAGGAAAACCAAGAAGTTTGTCAAGGGTTTAATTGTTTCCAAGCAGTCTTGTGCAGAAGAGTAAAGAAATGGATTAGGAAGGAGCTTTCTCCTTGACTCCCCGGTTCTGCTGATGCCTTAGGTTTTAACTTCTGTACTTTTCAAATCCTGTATTGCCCAGTGTGTAACTCTGAAGTTTCTTACAGCTCGTTTGCTGCTCTCTTAGACCAGACAGACACAACAAAGCGTCTCTGAGCTATTCAAGGACACTCGCGCTGTCCGAGGCCTAAAGGTGGAAACTAGGACCAGGAGAGAGGTGGAGAAATGGAAGAGAGCTCAAGTTTTAATTGGTGAATTTATGCTGATATGCAAATGGCCCAAACCTATACCAGTGTAAAGAACTCGTGACCTGTCGTCCATCCTGGAGTCCATTTTATGGAAGCAGCCTCTGGCTCCCCAGGGTGTGCCTTGAAGGCCTTCAAATAAATCCCTGCCTTTATTCCCTTACTCTTGTCTAGTCTCTGTTTCTACGTGGCTGGAGAAGGCAACACTGCCACCTCTCCTCACTGCCCTTTCTCTCCGCCCCAGCCACCCGCGCCGGGAGCTGGAGCTTGCTGTGGGTACCGATGGTCTCCTTTAACCTGTGTTTGTGCTGTTTTAGAGTTCTTTGCTGAACTGGACAAGGTGATGGGGCCGCTGGTGTTTAACACGAGCATCATGACGGAGCTGGTGCGTTACACCCGGCAGGGCCTGCACTGGCTGCGCCTCGACGCCAAGTGAGGAGCCCGAGCCAGCCCGTTCTTCAGCTGCCTCCGATTCCTCTCCACAACACTGTGTCATGTCAATAAGGAAGACTGCCATAACACATTGCTTAGTTGACACTAAGAGCAAGGAATGCTTTTTCCCGTGTCTCCCATCCTCATTCGTGTTTTGTGTTCAACCCCAAATCAGCTGGTTCGTGGACTTCTTCAGTGTTCCCGGTTTAAGTTATTTAAATATTTGAAAATTATGCTACATAAAAGTTGTAGTTTTGCTGATCTGTCATGGATGGATCATTGGAATTCCAGTCACAATACATGAATAGTCAGTTTAAATCCTATTTATTTTAATTTTTTTTTTT
>VYZQ01017146.1:0-18993 GCA_013400655.1 Mystacornis crossleyi
TCCTCTTGTCCTATCACTTGCTAATCTGGAGAAGTAGAGATGTTAGTGAAGTTTCAATCTACAATGATTGATCTTAAATTAGGGAAAACAAAGAAAGCAGCTCACAGTATAAAATGCAGCTGAGTGTAAACACTTCTGGAAATCAGCTGAAGGTGCCCATGACTTCTAGTGGAAGGTCTCAGAAACAGGGAAGCAGAAGAAGCAATGAACAGGCACGTTCTGGTTTAATAACTCTGCAAGACTGGTCCTTTGTGGTAATATAAATTAGGACTTTGTCATTTGAAGAATCGTTTCAGGCATAATTAAGATACAAAATGAGAATAGACCACAGGAATAAAGTTCTCTTATCTGATCAAAAGCACGCACTTAATAGCAAAAAATTAATATTATGCCATAGGTTTTCAATGTCTTTTCAGTCGCCTGTCCTTAATCTATTCTTCTTTCATTATATGCAAAGCATTTAAAATATTTTGAATAAAATCAAAAAAGGAAAAAATAATCTAAAAATCCAAATGCACTTGCTAATTAAATAGCAATGCCCTTACTTCTATTCAGGCAATCTCGATAAATTAGAGTCTTCCCATACTAATTAACTTCAAGTTTAATGGATTTCTCTCGGCACCGCAAGCTATGTAACAAAACACAACATGCTCAACTTCACAAAAACAAGTCAATATTGAAACTGGTGGCTTGATCCTGCTTCAGCAGAGCACTCAAACACGTGTGTAAGTACAAACACAGGAGGAACAGGTCCTTGGTGGTGCTGCAGCAAGCTCCTGCACCTGCAGAACTCACGTCTAGTGCACAAAAGCACCTTTTAGCCACTCTCAGATTTTTCCCACTCTTAGGGAGTTCACTTGTGATGAATTCAGAATATTTTTGTGGGTTACAGGGGAGTGGTCTACACCAGACACCATGGCCTGTTCTCTCCCATCCCAGGCAAGTGCCACATGCAGGAACACTGCAGCCATAAAGGCAGAGAGAGATGCATTTCTGAACTGAACCCCATCAACACAGAACAGTTCCTGGGAGACCCTATATTTGCATGTTAGAGTGTTTTTTTGTGTTTGGTCAGACCATTAAAGTAAGATATTTCTGTTACTAAATTATCTGCTTGCTTGGGAGTTCATAAAGATTACCAGAAAGTAAGTTTGAGTTAAAACACTGTGAGAAAACATGAGAGCAGTCACCCAAGATGGCATCAGAAAATGAATGCCAGCCCCTGACCCTGGGGAAGAGAGATGGCTCAGTATAATCTCCCTGAGCCACCAAGGAAACACCTTGAGTTTTGAATCTGAAATTACTCCAGGTAGCTCTACTTGTGGAATTTTGAGTTCTTTGAGTGATTTTTTTTCCCCTCTAACAGCAGTAGGGTATTAATGCTCAACCCTGTCAAACAACTGCAAGATTCCACTTACGGATAAAATTATTCATACTCAGTAAATGAATGTTTCATATCACAGGTCCACCTCCACAGAAGGAGTGAGGCATCTGTTCCCCACAGATACCTCAGCTAGGACCTGCATTCTGAAGGATCCCTAAGACCAATCCAGACCACACAGCTTGGATGGGGAGGGGGAAAATTTCACAGCAAGCGGATTTGCAAACAGCCGTTACTTTATTCCGGTACTGTTACCTTTTCTATGCTGTTCTTTCCTTCTCTTTGGCTTAGTAATAAGTAGTGGGGAAAACCTGCCTGCAGCCAGGAAGACACTGCATAATTAAAGGTATTCTATTTAATTCTGTAGGAACAACATCAATTTTCCTAATACAGTGTGTGAGATGCGAAAAATCAGGTAAGCAGTGCATACATTTTTTATGAACATGAGGACCCTGAACTATTACTAATGAAGTACAGAAAGAAAAGACAGGACTCTCAGTAGGAAAATACCATCCATTAAATGTCTCCCTGGGGATCAAATGACACTTACAATTGAAAGACATTAACTACCTCCTACATTTCAATGGGTTGCCAGCAGGATGCCTATTTGTAGAGATTTGTGCTGCCTGTACTCTGTTAGTGTAAGATGCCACATTAATATTTTCTGACCTTTGCAGTAGATATTGTCCTTTTTTTTTTCACAGACCAGCAGCCTGATCTTAACTTCTAAAACTGTTGATGCTGTTAAAGAATGAGCACAAGAGCAATTCTGTGTGTGTGCAGGGGCCTGCTGAAGCCAACAGACCTGCTGAACATGTTCTAAATGTTTTCTGATACACGTTACCCTTTACAACAAGACTTCCAGGGTTCTTTTTGTAAAAGCGTACCTGCCTTTTACTAAATGCCTGTCACCAAAGATCAAAAAGCTTTTGAAATATTTCCCCTAAAAAAGTGAAAAATAAGAACTTAGAAATTCATTCATTTCAAAACTGATTATTCAAAGGCAGCTCTTTGATCAGTAAAGGAAGTCCTCGGTTCCAAAACGACGAGCACTTTAACAGGCAGCGATTACACCTCTCTGGGGGTGTTGTCCTTGAGGCATGTGTTGGGCTCTCATGGGTGTCACCACCAGGACACCAAAGCACGTCTACTTTTCGTTATTGTACCCCTTGAAAACTCAGCACCGCCTCCCCATGCCTCTGTATCTGTTGCCTCCATTTAGCTTCACAGTGTGGGGTAATGTTTGCATTAGAGCTCCCTGTGGTTTTATTTACACATATATACGTGTGTGTGTGTGTGTGTCGATGCACACATGCAGGCGTACACATGTATTCCTGCAATATCTACTGCCATTCAAATGAGAAACGTGCAGTGATTTCTTCCTGCAGTGGATTTTATGTGACTCCTCTAAAAAAGTACAATGAAAACAAAACAGTGGTCGCAAATAACAGAGATTAAACAGCAATGTCAGTGTCTGAGAGGAGAGATTACAGATCCCACATGCGCAGATGTTTGCAGCTGCTGACAGTCCTGTGATTTAAGGAGCTGTTCTCCCATGTCATTGCAGGACAGGCAAACGTCTGCCACAAATAGTTATCAACAGATTCCACCCTTAGAGCTTATTTTTGATCAAATGGAACCTGTTCAATACTTGCCATGCCCATTGCAGAGTGGTCACAGTTCAGTGCCGGGTGAACTGAAACTGTCCTCTAGAGTCCAGAACGCTTCCGGACATAAGGGGCAATGAGGACACTTAGCAGCCACACTAAACCATCAGGAATTCACCCCTTGCACACTGCTCATTAGGAATTACTACAAGATGATGAATTGTCAATGACTTTGGGGGGGTCACAGGGGCAATAGGAAAGCAGTGGATATATGGTTGTTATTAACAGCCAGCATTCTGCTGGTTTTCACACCACAGACAGAACACAGATGTGCACATTATGTAAAAGTAAAATAATTCCTGGGGACTGACTGTCATGGAAGGTGAAACAACTCCCAAAGCAAGCTTTTAAATTTAAAAAAAAAATTTAAAAAAAAAAAATTCTGCAGTATAAGGACATTACAAAGGGACTTTCTGTCCAGAAAGAGATGTAAGAAGGCATTGCATCCTTCAGGGAAATATCAAAGTGAAGCTAAAAGCATTAGAAGTATGAGACAATTCTACAACTTTGGAATTTTCTGGGTAACATCTGTGCTTCTGTAAAACATTCATACTCCTGAGAGTCAGTGAGGAAGACAACGATAATCAAGGCCTGTGCACAACATAACAGGGAGTTTTCAGAAAAGGTGGGTGGGTGCCATCGTTCACTGACAGTGTCACAGCAACCTAATCACCCTCTGGAAGTGACAAAGCCAATGCACAGCGAGAGGGGTGTGAATTCACAGCTCATCTGTTCCTCGGCACTCGTTTTTCAGGTAGATGCTGCTCCGTGCGAGGTGCTGCTGGCACCTGCCCTTGCGCTGGATCTGCCACACTGAGCAGCCCGCGGGAGCATTCCCTAATTCACACCAGCAATGCCCTGGGACAGTCTCACGCCCACGGCATGGCCAGTTTGTGCCGGCTCTGCTGATGTTGCCTGACCAAAGGTGTCCGTGCTCGGGCAAACGCCTTCTTCCAGCAAAGAGGAAGGGACAGCAGCCCCTGGCACGGAGCACTGAGGAACATCTGCATCTGTAGGATCTTCTGTCTGCTCAGACGAACCTGCAGAGGGCCATCTGTCCAGGGCCTCACTGCACCTTCTGAGGGAAGTCAGCTGCTTCACACAGGAATTCAGGGCGTAAGCTGATGTGCTTTCAGTTCACACCCTGGTTTACTTGCTACTAATTGTTTACATGGGCTTTGAGTCAACTTTTCTGTTTTCTTCCCTCTCTCCCTGGAACAGCAAATCTGCTATCAGTAATTCAGGCAATACAGTGTCTCCTGGATACAAGGAACATACAGATGTCCCCCTGCAAACCCCAGATGAGTGGCCACTATTCTGCTGTTTATTACAGTAACACATTCCAGCGTTTGAGCCAGCAGAGGTAATTGAAAGAAAATGGAGCTGAGCAGGCCTGTTACACTCAGTCAATAAATGTACAGCAGGTTTGTCATTTTACAGAGCCACGTCTTCTGTTATGTCACAGACTCTTTGGGAGAGCTGAAATACCAAATCCCAGGCAAATACATGTAAATCTGACTCCCCTGTGGCCAGCTCTGGTTTACATCACCTGCGAGTCTAAAAAATATTCAATCCCAAAATGTTAAGCTGTCAGCAGATCACACAGGGTAATTCAGGTTGGAGGGCAGCCCAGGAAATCTCTGTGTGCAACCTGCTGCTCAAAGCAGTGCCAGCCTGAGGTCAGACCAGGTGGCTCAGAGCTTTGTCCAGTCAGGTCCTAAAAGTGTCCAAGAATGGAAACTTCAGAGCCCTTCTGGCAGCCTGCTCCACTGCTTGAGAGTCATCCTTGGGGAAACAGTTTTCCTTACACTTGGTATGAATCTCTCTTGTACAGTTTATGTCTGCTGTCTCTGATCCTTCCACCACTTTCAGTGAAGTGTCTCTGGCTTTGTCTTTTGGAGTCTTTATTGTTACAGGGCTTTTTCTTCCCAGATGAAGGGCTTGTATTGATCCTTACTGAACTTCATATGGCTCCTGCTGGCCCTTCAAGGTCCCTCTGAATGGCTGGTCTGCCTCAAACTATCGACAGATAACACCTGGAAATTGGTGGTACCTGAAAACTTGACAAAAGCGTGCTCCATCCCCTCCTCCAGGTCACTGGTAAAGGTCACAAAGAGGACAGGTCCCAGAGCAGGAGCTGGAGTACTGCACTTCTTGTATGCCTATGAGTGTGCTTGGGATCAGTGAGCTAAATCATCTGGTTGAGTTCTCTGCCCATCTATTGAGTTCTCTGTGCATCTAGAATATAATGTCCCACACTAGACAGAGCACTATCTAAGAGACTGATGAAAGCCTTGCTGAAGTCCAGGTAAATGACAGGGAGGTTCCTCACCCACCCACAAATGCTTTTGGTTCATCACTGAAGGCAATCATGTCAGGGAGTCCTGTTTCCTCAGTCTGTGCCGGGTGCTCCTGACCAGCTGCTCATCCTTGTGTCCACAAATGTGTCCCAGGAAGAACAGTTACCTGATGCACAGACTGTGGAAAATACACATAGCACAGGAAATTCCCGTTCAACACCAACCACGGGTTGGCTGGTGCCAGAGAGAGCCCTCTCCTAGCTGAGCAGGACCTACCAGCTAATACAGCTCAGCCACGAGGTGTGAGGGAATACTTCTATCAGAGAATCAGACTTGGAAATAGTTTACGAGTAACATGAAAACTTAGTTTACTGTTTTAGGTAATGAGTGCATTTAATCAACTGCTTCAAGAAGAGACATAAAAAACCATGTTTTTTGAAATCTTTCTATCCTAGAAATTGCTGTTTCTTATACAACATCCCAAATTTTGATGTGTACTGTGGCTGGTTCATAGTGGTGTATAATTTTAAAAACAGATGGGGCTTGTTTAGTTCCAAAGCTCTTGAGTATGCTGGTTTTAAATACAAATCTGGAAAATTTCCACCTAATTTGTGCTGCAAATTTAGCCTGATTTCACAGCAGCTGGATATATTTCTCTAATTCATGTACTCTCCCAACGCAGCCTGTACCTGCATATGAACATTGATCTTGAAGACAGATACAGAACCATGGAATGCAAATGTTTTCTCAGCGTACATGTGGGACAACATTACTACTTTCAAGAGATTTTACTTGGGTTTTTAAGGCAGGCACAGCATCAAGGATTCACATTCACTTCTTTATCTATGCGGCACATGGCACACTTGTGAAACTGTTGTAGAATTTTCTGAGAATTTACTTTCTTATTTTAAACAAGACAATTTTTTGCATTCCTTTAGCATTATAACCAAGTGCCTTTGTACCATCTGTCAAATTACTCACATGGAGCCATAAAAACACTCTAAGATAATCTAATATACTTTTTATATGCTGGTGAGTGCCACAATTTAAAATATTTCTAATTCAGTTTTGACATAGCTACTAATCAACACTCAATATCAGAGGACAAAAAAGAATTTTTTCTTTCCAATGATATACAACACTGCAACATTTCAAAAAATACAACATATAAGTTACCAACCCAGCACTGAATCTTACAACTCATGAAGTTTTGGAGCATGACACTGCATTGTTCAGATGTGGGAGAGCCGGCAGAGCCAAAGCCACAACTTTTAAAATGTGATATATTTTTTAGCCTAGAAATGTTGGGGATGTATGTGGCTATATATTTTTTTAAATTGCTTCTTTCCTCTTGAAAAGAAAGAAAGATTGTTAAGTTTTATTGTGGCACAGGGGGAATCACATCAGCTCTGAGAGGAAATAACCCTGCAGTCAAAGAGCCTTCAAGAGTGCATCAAGGATCCAGGAAGCTACACTGAAAAAACACCTTGCCTTCCCTCCGTGGATTCGAGGAGGATGAGCTCTGGTGCTCTGGAAGAACCAGAGACACCATGAAGGCAGGGAGGAAAACAAGGGTTCTCACATTCCAACACCTCGAATTCAGTTTGCCTGAGAACCCTCAAAACATACTGAAAGCTGAAGTACTGATAGCTACCACTGGCATTATGCTCTTCTCTCTAATACCTGAACACAGCATTTCATGTCACAGCCTGAAAGACGACTGTCACATAGACAACCTGACAAGAAATCAAAACCAAAAAGGGGCCTTGTTTTACTGGATTGAGGAAAGTGCACGTAATAATGCATTTCTGTATCTTTATCACAAAATTGTGTCAACAGTGCCTGGAGATTTTCAGAAGCCCAGAGAGCAGATAAGGCCATGGGCTGTCCTGAAAGCCAACAAAGCAGGAGGGGTCCTGCCAGGAACAACCCTACCTCTGCTTTGGAAAGCTGTCCTTCTGCTTTCCTGCTTATCAGGATGACTTTTATGAAATAAACAACCCAGAACTGCAGAATTTCACTTGTTTTGAATGCACCTTTACAGTTCTTTGTCCTTTTTGGGACTCCTATAACATGTTATTAAAACTGCTTGTCAGAGTACCATGCTAGAGCAGCAAAGATGTTCTTAGAATACAAAGCTCTACAGACACACAGTAAACATATATGTACATCCAAACATATGATAAGGAGCATTTTCCACCTGTCTCTGACTACTCCATAAGCACTGCAGATGAACTCTCCTAGTCTCTATTCTAATATTCAAAAGAACACGGGTTTTTCAGCTATACCGTAAATAATACAGACCTCTAAGCAAGAATATGAATTTCCTGTACAATTTTCTTGTACTCTGTGCAAGGTCTCCATTAACAGTATCTCAGGTGCGCCGCTGGAATCCCTGGAAAACTCAGCTGTGCTCCTACCTCAGAAACCTGTGGGAGGAATAGATCCAGACACTGCAGATGGAAGTGGCAGCTAAGTAAAGCACTTCCAAACCTACCTCACTGCACAGGAAACTCCTGCGTAGACAGTCCTTAGTCATCATTGTTTAAACCCAAGTCGAGGATTTTCATACCCTTCCTCCTCGCTCCTTCATATGTACTTTCTTTCAAAGCCCCAGACAACATTCACAGATGTGACACATAGTCACACAATTGTAGTCACACAATTTCTAAATAGTCTAAATAATGTTTCAGACAAAGTCAGGTTTTTCAGAACTCACAGTGATGTCAAAGGATTCCAAGGACAGGAGGCTGGAGGTCAGTAAGGTAAACCAGGGATGGGAAAGAGGCTAAAGCTGTTTTTTGAACAGTGAGCTGCAGGGCTGGTGCAGGAACCGTGGCAGCTTGAGAGGCACATGAGTCAACAAGTAATGGTCCGTAACCCCGGTTCCTTTATCTGTCATCTCATGGGAGCCAGGTACTTCAACATGTTGCTTCCCCAAGGGCAAGATGCTGTGATGAGCTGGATCAGCAGCATGTTGACTTTTGATTGGAAACATCTCCCATTTCTACCAGGTTTCCGCTAGAACACTTAGTGTCCAATTTGCAAAAATATATGTGCATATTTAAAGACTGTCTTTGACAGGCTGCCAGCCCTTGTGCTGAGGAATGCAATCCAGAAATCCAGAGTTTCTAGGCTCTGTGTGGCTTGCTCGCTCGCTCACTCTCACACACAAGAAGGAATATTTCTCTTCAGAATAGAAGGTTCCTACTGAAACTGGATCTGTTATGGAAACCTGCCATGTCTCCTAAGGGTGCTGCCTTGAGGAGAGCCACAGCCTAGATCTGTATGTGACCAGGTCACATCCTGCAGGCACATGTGCACCGCATCCATGGGCAGTGGATGTTGCTGCCCTGGAGGAGGGCCCTGCCTGTTTCTCAGTCCGTGTAAAAGCACTGGGCCCTGGGGCTCTGTGTGCCGAAGGATGTGCCTGTGCTATTTGAGCTCCTAGAGAAATCCCAGCAGTTCAAACACGGGCATGTGTTTTGTCTTTGTGTTCGGGTGCTGACACTGGGCTGGGCTATGGTAACCAGTCTTACCCTAGACAGGATTTGGAATAAGCCAGGTGAACATTGAGTAAATAGGGACAGGTTGCAAAGCCCTCCCTCACTTGTTACTAAGAGGCCTTGCACACTCCATACTTTAAACAAAGGTGAGATTTCCCATTGTTTGAAACCAGTCATTAAGATGCTCCTCCACCCTAAATCTCTGTCTATTACGAGTACATCACAAACTTCTGTTTTCAGGCTTGAAATGGCACGAGTTCTGTGTGCCTTTACACTGCTGTGCTCCAGGGGGTACCTGAGAAGTGTGTGCTCACAGGGGTTTCAGCCCAGGTTTGAAGACCCTATGACATTCAAACGGATGAGAGAGGCTTCAGAGAAGTGTCTGAACTTCGGGCTGCTCCTCTGAACTGCACTCAGATGTCAGCCCCTGAGGAGTCCAGCCAACATTTTTTGAACCTTATTAACTAGAGCTTAAGGGAAATAGCTATAGATTTTATTCAGTGGGGACATTCTGCCATGTGGAGAAATGCTCTCTGCATTCATTTCCTTTTTTTGCAACGTTTCAGTATTGCACATTACTTAGGCATCAGACCTGAACACAGATAATTGTACAATAAAAAGCAGTGACTCAACAGGTTATTGCCACAATAACTCCTGCATCCCCACTGTGTGCAGAGTTAGTTTGGTTGCTTACCCCAGAGATGAAGGTAGTCCCATTCCTAATCACTGAGAGCCATTTATCCTCCGCAAGGCAGAAGTGCACATCACTCTGTCAGTGTTATTGAGACCATAAGGCATGCTTCAAACTGAAGGAGAGAGGGAAACCTCTGCTTACAGCTATCAGCAAATCATTCACACACCTCTCTCTAATGTTGCTTCTCTCATTCTTTAGTTTGCAATTAGATGCAGAGCTTATGCAGGGGAGGTAGAGCCGGTGGAAGCACTTCCATGCCCTCATACTCCTCACTGTTCTGTTTCCTGCTTTGGTGCCCTCTTCCAGTGGATATTGTATCCCACAGACAGAGGGATGGGGCAATTACCTCGTCTTCCTTATTAATTTCTAACAGATTCATGAAACTAAACAGGAAAAAAAGAAGACGGAAACCATGGATTCAATGATATAAACACACATTACACTTACAAGTTTGCTGCAGTACAGGTGGGAGAACACAGACCCAGAACCCCACGAAGAGACTGTGCTTCTAAAAGTTTGCAGAATTACAAAGCCTCACAACCCTCCCAGATTCACATAACGTGATGGAAAATCCCCTATCTCTGCATTACAGCTTCAGCCAGACTGGAAAAGACAGCTGTAAGACTAGGAAATGACCTAACAGCTTTTCAGTGGAGTACAGACACCTCATTCTCCTCTTCCCTTACAGTATCAAAGTCTCTGCGGTTTACCTTTAAAGACAAAGAAAAAACCCAAACAAACAGCGAGGGAAGGCGGCCAAAACGCAGAGCAAACCTAAGAGGTGCAGCAATTCCCCCTCTCTCCCTCTCCTTCCAGACACCTCCGAGGTCCCCCCAAACCCCATGGAATTGCAGAGCCATGCAAAGGAGCAGGACTGAAAGCACCATGGGCACGGGCGGCCCTGGCGCCGCTGGAATCACCCTGCACACAGTCGTTCCTGTTCATTTGACTTTTTAGTGCTTGTGACTCCCCTTACAGGAACTCATTACGGCTCAGTGCAGCAGCAGCCGCTCTCCCTGTCACATCTCATCGTGCGCCAGAGGAGGCTGCCCTTTCATCTCTCTGTTTTTTTAAGCTAAGCTTTAGCACATCAGGGGGAACATCTTTGAAATCCTTACTGATTCCCACTGGAAATGGTGCCAAGCGAAAGAATCATTTCCCACAGACATTTTCTTTCCCCAGGGCCACAGGCAAGCTCAGGTTAATCCTGTCCACAGTGTCATCTAGAAACAAAACAAGCCCAAACCCAGCTTGCCCTCTCTTCCAACAACATTTTCTGTGTCTGTCTGGAACCAGAAAACTCTCCCACTCCAGCCCAGCTGAAAGCACAGTGGTGGCAGAGGGCAGCAGCAGAGCTCCCAAGACAGCTCTGACAGATTTTGGAAGCTCATTTAGCCTCAGCTTGGGGCACTTTAGCCCAAATTCTGTGCCAGAGCCAGGCAGGAGAGGTTTATGCGTTGGTGCTTTGCGCTGGAGCATCCCTGGAGTGGGGGGACAAATGGTACCCCCAGACATGAGTGCAGCTCTGGGCACTGCTCCTTCCTGGGACACAGCAGATTCCGGGGCTGGAGCGAGGCTTCCCCCTGCCCACCACCCTGGTACTCTTTGTTTTGAAGCAGCCTTGGGAAGAAATGTTTAGCTAAAGCGAGGAACCCTGTCTCATTATCTGTGTGGCGTTTTTGATGAATTATAAAGAGCTCCTGCTGCTTGCTAAGCATGTTCCAGATGCCACGCCACAGGCAGAGTTTTTTTGGGTTTTTTAAGTGAAAGAAATATTTTTCCAGAGGTTTGCTGTAAATTATAGGATGAGCTTTGTTCACTGTGGGCCAGGTGCTCTTGCCAGCATGGAAACACTTGTACAACACTCATGTGTTCCAGGATTTGTTTTAGGGAATACATGATCATTTTCTGTATCACATCTACATAGCCTCATAGTGAATTTTTTTGGTATGTTTTTACACAAGCTTTAATTTCTTCTCAAAACACCTCTGTGAGACAAGATATTTTATGATTTCCTTTTTTCCGAAGAGAAACTTTAAGATTTTGATGGATCACAAAAAGATTTAGGTACTTAAGTAGAAAGTGGAACTTTAAATCCCACTGAATTGAACCAGAGATAAGGCCTCAATAGGACTGAAATGCTTTAATTCTTCACTAAATTTCTACCTAAGTGCTTTGCCCAAGGTCATGAAAGAGTTCTGGAAAAGCAGCTCCCAACTCCACAACTTTCCCAGTATCTACTCTCCCTCTGAAAGGTGGAAATTTAGCAATTTGGCAAGGTCGATTGGGAAAACAAGACACACCTGTTGTGATAGCTGAACCTCAATGGGCAGCAGGTACCTTTGCTCGAACACAACATATCAATGCAACTATTCTGCTTCCCAGCTTGTTTGGAAGCAGCCTGGAAATCTCAGCACAGGAGTTCATTGTGTCTGGCCAACATCACCTAGAGCAGAGCAGAGGCTTGAGCCAAAATCCCAGGAGTTCCACCCAGTTCCTTAACCACAAGTCCAGTTCTCCTCACGTCATCCCTCTCCCATCTGGGGGGTCAGGATGAATGAACAGTGCTTTTTCAAACACCACAGAGAGTGTTTGATGTGGTGAGGCCTGAATTGACTCTTTCAAAGTCCCTGAACCTCTTCCATCCTCATAGAAAAACAAGAATCTTCAGATTTTTTGTTTTAAATTCAGATCTAGTTACTGCTGAGCTCTGGAAGCAGCATGCACACACAGAAAGCTTTATGCCTCCCTGACTGGTGTCAGGCAGAATGTAAATTATTTATGAAAGCACTCCATGCAATATTTTATTTTGGATTTAAAGGGGCAGGAGTGATGGGAAGGATTGTTAAAATGCGTTCAAACCTGAGTCTTAGTTTTGTTCAGGAACCACTACCTGCTAAGACTGGTTGAACAGAGGCATAAATATGACCTCATCTGTATTTACATGAATAATCCCATTCAGTTCAGTGGAGTTGCTCCTAATTGACACAGATTTATAGGGGATAAGATTCAGGATTTGCCAAAAAACATCTCTGGTGCCAGTGCTTTGGGGCTGTTTGCAAACACAAAGCCACTTTTCCTCCCACTGTCTGATCCACTTGTAGCTTTTCATTTTCCATGCGCAAAGTTCCTCAATCCATTGCTTAAATTAGCAGTAGCCAGACAGCCCCAAGCAGCCTTTGCTACATGAAGCAAAATTACTTGAAGTGCAGAAGGACTAAGATCCCAAATAATGGAGTAAAGCTGCCAGTAATACCCCAAGGTTTGCTAGGTGTTGTATAAAATCAAATATTCTAAGTGACTGTGGCTTAGGACAAAGCCTATCACCTTAACCATCACAAAGGTTTAACTTCAAAAACCACACTAAAGACAGAATTTTGGAAAGGACAGAGCAGAGGTTGTTCCTTGAGATGAAGGCCTCTACCTGTCTGGTACTTGCATATACAGTAAGTCTGGCTGGAATTTCAGAGAGAAGTTAAATGATGAAACACCTCAATAACTTTTTAACATGTCACGGTCAGGCCACTGAAGCCAAGGCTGAGCCTCACAAAACGTGCAGTTGTGCATCAGCTTGCCCAAACACTCCAGGAAACACTCCAGGAGAACGCTGCAGGGAGCAGACTCCAGTTTGCCTCTCTCCTCACTGCCATCATAAACCTCTCTCTCACCCCTGGGTTTAGATCCTTAAATATTGTGCTTTTTAAGGGCTTTCCCCACATCCATGGTTAAGCAGCGGGACTGTGCTCACGCTGACTACAGCTAGGGCTGCCCTCAGTTCTCACGAGGTTGTTGTGTCTTCAATAACGTCTTCCTGACATTGTCCTAATCCAAAAATACCAGTAAAAAATAAGGAAAGCAAAGAAGCTGAATTGTGTCATTACACATCCTGCTACACATGGCAGGCCTTACACTCCCACAGCAGCTGTGCAAGTGAGACACAGCCTGCAGAGGCACTGAAAGGGTTTCACGTGGCTCCAAACTCTGGGGGTCCAAGACTGGTAACACCTGGGCAAAGGCTCCAGGGTTGGTATCACCTGCAACCTCTGGACTGGCCCCACCTTTGAGTTTTAAAACCCAGAGACTGTGACGTTCCACCTTGTTCAGATGCACGAGTTTGTTTCGTGCAACACAATATACAATAATTCTTTTCTCCTGGAGAAAACCTAAGAGACTGGCACCTTCTTTTGGTCATGAGCACCAACATCAGCAATCTCTGTGCTAAAAAGAGCTCCTGCCCTTGACTTGGATTTGACTTCTCCTTCAGAATGAGCAGTGAAAACCACTGTGCAGAGCTTGCAATGTACCCAGCACAATGGGTACATTTTTTCATTACAAAGCTTCTCCAACCTCGTATGGAGAAACAGCTCCATATTTCTCAAGCTACTTTGATAACAGAGTTGGTGCTGAATTTTCCCGAGTCCAGAGGATGTACACAAGTGCAGACTCTACTTCACAGCAGATAAATGACCTGGCTTGGCAAGGTTCCTTTCACCCCTACAACAGGATGAGTTGCCAGGGCTGGGGTGTCTATCCACGATGGACAATACATCTGGATGTTGAGGACAGCCCATTTACTTCTTTGTGTCCACCTCCACTGTCAACCACTGGTGGCTCTTCAATGTCTTCATCATTTGCATGCTAGAACTGAACAAGGAAACCTTTTCTTCCCACTTAAGAAAGGCTGCAATAAACTTTTATTAACTTTTGTTTCGGACTTCCACACTTCAAGTCCTTTAGTGTCCACTGTAATAACTAAACTGAGACTTCTACGCTCAGAGGCCCAGAGTTTACTTTTTTGTGTCTTGTGTGGTCATGCACACTTTTGATAATTTAGGGACATTTATTCCAGCAAGGAGGATGTGACATTTTGTGCCAAATCAGCCCCAGGATGTGCAGGCAGAGCATTCAGCTCTTCTTTCTCTTTACTTACCCACAGACCAAACAGCAGATTTGGCCCTGCTGGGAGAAAGATGAAAATTCTACTGTAAAGTCAATTTATTTTGTAACTCAAGCACAGCTATAGCTGTAGAATTGTGATATCAATCTGGCATGAAATAATACTTTAATTTAAAAAATCACTAGCATTTAAAATAAGATTCCTCCAGTCAATGTGCATAGATCCTTCTTCCCCATTTCTTTGTTTATTTGGGTAGGAGGGTGTTTATCTCTGCTGCTGCTCAGATCCTGAATATGAAGATTTTGACAAGCTTGCTCCTTTCCCTTTTTTTGAGCTGCATAAAGAATATGCCACCATCTTGGCAATAAGGCTACAAGATTTCATGTCAGCAGAAAAACACAAAAAGGAAAAGTAGAGATAAATTTCCTGTAACAGTTCAGCATCTGTTACCATAGTAATAATTCATTTCACAAAGCCAGCAAACATCATTTCAAGGATTTCTCCAAGTGCCCATGGAAGAAGTAGCAGCCATCAATAACCTCCTTCTCTAAAGCTTCCTAATATTGTCCCAGACCTTTGTCTTATGTTATTTGCTGAAAGCAGAAACAAAACAATGAAGGCCAGAAATAACATCACTGTTAAGATGGATAGATGTGAGGAGAAGTAGACATAAAAAACAAAAGTGCTGCATCTCTGTGTACCCAAGGCCTAAGTTTCTCAAATAGTCATTGACGCCAACTGTCAACGTGAGATGAGTCGGTGCCCAGGCATCCAGGATCCTAAATAGCAAGAGCTTTATATACCAAAGTCAATTATTTTAATTGTCTGAAGGGTGTCACCCATGGGGTGGTGTTTTGTAGAGCCAATCAATGCTCTAATAGTGTTTTCCACTGCTGGAAGTTTCTGGGTGGGTTTTGGGGCATGTGGCAAAGAGCCCAGGGCAGAGGAGATCCGCTACTGACCTGTGCAGATGTAAATGCAAATAGAATCATAGTCCTGGAGGCAGAAGGACTAAGATCAAATTATACCATTTCAGACACAGAAAGCTGAATGTATCCAGTGGGCTTTTTTCCTAAATTCACTGGGACTTCAGGGTTAGAGAAACAGCAGGGTGGGCAGCATTAGGATCTGCAGCACCTAACAGCACTTGGGGAATATACAGGAAAAATTCCTTCGCAATTAGAAAGTGGTGATAGCTTTAGCTTTGTATGTCTGCGAGAACGACCACAGTTTCCCCACTGCTCTCTCCAGCACACCAGGAAGCTTCACAGAAGTCCCAGCACCCCAGTCTGGGTTTCTCAAATCCCTGTATCTCAGTTTCTGTAAGTGTCTCCTGGGACAAGGAGTTATGAAGGGGTGTTCTACCTCCTCAGTTAAAAAAAATATCATAAATACACACTCAAATCTTGGCTTTGCAATGCTCCGGAAAGTGATTTTTCCACAGAAGTTTACTTCCTGCAAGTTCCAGGGCAGAGATAATGTAGAGTTAAGTACACTCCTAATACATTCCTCAAATATACTCTCATTTTTCTCTCATGTTCACACACCACCAGCACAACAGAGCCTGGACTACAACTGCAGTATGTAGCAACTAGCAAGACACAAATAATAAATAGAAATATTCAGCAAAGCCCTGACCTTACAAGAACTTAAACATGCTTAAGGAAAAACACTGCGGTATCCAAGCCACGCTCAGAACCAATATCCTCCTGACCTCTTTGTCTGAAAGTATTTTTTTTTAGCACTCCTGATATCTCTGGAGTTTGGATTCTGGAACTTGCGGCATTAGTCATTCCTCTACATCATTAGAGGCAGAGCTTGCAGTGAGCTGTCTCAGTGATCATCATCTGCCTGTCCAAGTCTCCTCTTGCATCACTTCAGACTCACCCTTGTGACAGTGTGGGAGGGCAGCGGCTGGCAGCCGCCGGGATCCTGCACACGGAGAAGGTCAGCAGTGCGAGCAAATGGCTAATCCCACCATATGTGCCTGCAGTCACCTGCTGGGAGTGAGCAATCCCGGAAACCGAATGCACAATTTGCCCTCCTGTTGCATGTCAGCCTCTGCTGAAAATCTATAATTAAACTGATACGGTGATAACGAAGAAGAGGAGATTTACAAAGCAGATTCAGGAACTGCAGAGAGTTAAAGACGTGCTTAATTATGTGAGTTTTCCCACTGGGTGTTACAAAGCAGCTTCCACTGGCTCTGTCTAAATCGGCAGAGCTGAGGAAGCTTCCAAACCTGCACAGTGGGACCTCCTGGTCACACTCCAGTGTCACAGTGTGGGACCAGGCTCTGCTGCCTCCCTGCCCTCTGCCGTGCTTGGCCCAGAAAGGAAAAACAGGTTCCTGTGAGCCAGTGCAGACAAAATAAACCCTGAGCTTGCCCATCATTTTTTCTGTAGGATCAGGGGTTTACTGTTTTCTCTGTGTTTACATGGTCAGAAACTGAGCATCAAATGGGGTAATGAAAACAGTGAAACAAATAGACCAAAATAGACAATTCTATTTTACTCAGAATAAGTATCTGTTCAATTGATATGGAAATGTATTTTTTTCATCTGGGCAGGTTTTATATTTTCTGAAGAGTGCATTGACCTAACTCCTAAAAGGAAGCTTGACTTCAAAACAGGAAACAAAAATATTTAACTTAAAACAAAATTACTCAGTTCTCAGGCAGCAGAAGCGGGTAGAAGACTGAATTTGCTTCAAACAAGTCTACATTCAAACCAAAACTTCATTTTTCGGTAAAACAACTTCTAAGCACAAATGATTATTGCCCAGATTATTAAACTCTTACAAAACTCTGTAACACTACAAGCATAGAATGCGACGGCCAGGCTGTGCCGCTGCAGGCTGGAACAGACTCATGATCTCTGCAGAAAGATGCAGAGAGGAAACATAAAATCCATTTCATCCCGTGAGTCACACACGTACATGCAGCACTAAGTCAAGTGCAGATCAATGATTCTCAAGTATTTCAGTGTCCATATAACGTTAATATTGTGAGACATCACTGATTTTGTGTTACTTTAGAGATATCATATTAGACAGCAAGAAAAAATATTTGTAAACCTCAAGGCGGCTTGTACGCAATGCTATGTCAAAAGATCTTTTTCCATGTCAATCATACAGCTTCAGGATAAGGAATAAGAAAGTGGTTTAGATATTCATTAATTAGTGCTAAGCTTTATTTGAAAAATGCATCTTTCACAATGTGTCATGTTAATATGCCACAGCTTTTTGAACGTTATTAGTTTTATGCTTATTAGGCATATCCTGCTAGAAGAAAGCATTTTAAATTAGATTAAATCTTATACATGTTTAATGCGGTGTTCCCACAATTTAAAATGCTACTCTATTAAAATAGCAGAGAGAGAAATTGACTCACAGAGTAAGAATGTGAAAAGAATAGATCATGAGTGAAATGAATAATAGATTAACCGAATAATCATATTACTACCTATATGAAGAGTATAAATCACAACAATCTAATGCTGTCACAGCAGAAAAAGGGAGAGCAGGCTTTCCACTACTTAACTATGCCCATTATCTAACATGAAAGCAAGAGGCAAGTGCAATTAGCATTAATGAGAGGCCATTTCATTGCAGCTGATGGTGGGTATCAATCCCAAAGCATATTGGATAAGAACATTGTTCTGGGGATGTTCTTTCCAGTCTGTGGAAAGACATCCCACCCTCACTCAGCCTTATGATGAGTGAGGCCCAGACCGCCCCTCATCAAGACTGGAAGACCTCACCCACCTTCCTGCATCACCAACAGACGTTCACTTCCAGGACCATCACCCCAGCAGAGCCTCCACCAACCCGACAGCCCTGAGCTACCCAGGGAAAACGGCCTCTGGATAACTTCCAGTAACAAAGACAAATCCTTAGGAAGCCAAACCAAAGGCTACCAACAGGTGGAGTGGATGATCTTAGAGATCTTTTCCAACAACAATGATTTTATGATTCTATGATTCTATGACAGCAGTGGAAAATATTCCCAAATACCTAAAATGGGTTTGATTAAACCTCTAAGTCTCCATATCTATCTTTACAATATAATTTAAATCACCCTATATCTTTTCTATATATATATTTGATTTATTCACTTATATAATTGCTATGGGTGCATATCCAAAGCCAAGCCTGCAGCACTAGGTTAGAGATCACTGTGATCATTAGGTGAGAACAGACATCGATCAGGTCACAATAAAGCAGAGCTCTTACTTCAGCCTATTATCCAAAACCAATGCACCAGGGAGTTTATTTTCCTTACTGAGCAGGATGCATAACTCAGCTGAGTTGGAGTCCCTTGCAAACTTCAGTGGCCTTTATGGTGGATCAGTGGAGGATGCTGAAGGGGTAGTATAGGAAAATGGGAATTACGGAATCCAAAACCAGGTCTCCTCCAAGTGGAAGAAGTTTCACTAACAGTAACAGCACAGCTCTGTGGACCAGCTGCAACCTGCTCATGATGTTCTCCAGCCAGCCAGCCTTCCCTTCCTCCCTTCTCTGATGTGCCCCGCTCTTCCACCTCATCCC
>VYZQ01017146.1:19997-36779 GCA_013400655.1 Mystacornis crossleyi
TAACAGCACAGCTCTGTGGACCAGCTGCAACCTGCTCATGATGTTCTCCAGCCAGCCAGCCTTCCCTTCCTCCCTTCTCTGATGTGCCCCGCTCTTCCACCTCATCCCCTCTTTCTCAAAGAGCAGAGAACAGTCGGGGTCACTTGGAAAATGGGATTCAAATAGAAATTCCTACAGAAACCATGAAGAGCTGAACACGTGCAGAGGCACCCATTGGTGCTTACGCCGCTCACTGCTCTGGCACTACCAGCTACTCAAACACAAAGCTTGCAGAGGAGAGCTGATTAAAATGGCAACTGGCACACACAGCACCGGAGCTGCCACCCAACAGTCTGTCTGTTAATGAGAAAGTAACATTTGTTAGAAGTTTCTAAACTTGACCTTGTCAGCATCAGATTGAAGGAAGAGGATACAAAACAGGAATAGCCGCTGGCATTAGGAGCTGATTGTCAGCTGAATTCAGCGTCAGAAGGGCTTGCAGGCAATCTGCTCTGTGCTCACTGAGTGCTCTTGGTAGGACGTGTTTAGATATCCAGGGGCTCGTGTTTTGAGGGAGGGGAAAAAGCAGGGAGAGATATTGCACAAGTGCCAACTAGAACACAACATCACCATGGACAGTTAGGGCCAGATTCTGCCTTTCCAGCCACAGCTGTGGAGTAGGAAAGGGGGAGAGGAGAAGTTCAGGGGCAGCAGACCTTAGTCAGGGATGCTCATCAAGTCTGGGGCTCCAAGAAATTTTCTGTGAAAGTCAGAGCTCTCCCAGGCATTGAAAATCACATTGTGAATGCTCTGTAAGCCAGAGCTGGCTGTCGTCAGCCTCTCAGATACAGCCTGGTTGTGCTTCAGGATCTCTTCTAGGTAGGTGTATAACTCGTGCAACACAGCACAATGGCCTCGCTCACATCTTGAGAGCTACCAGATGTCCTCTGTCACATGAAAAATCATGATGCCCTCTCAAATCCCAGAGAATTTCTTCCAGAAAGTTACTTCTGGGGAGACTGGTGCAGGAAATTCTGATTGTGGTGTTCAATGCGACCGTGCTCAGCCACGAGAGCACCTTTTAGGGTGCATGGCCCGGTGCAGTATGGGGGAAGTAAGCTTGTCTCTGTGCAGATTTGTTTGACTTGGAGAACCTTCCCAATCAGTCCTGGAGTCCAGGATCACTCACCAGACATCTGTGCAAGGCCTGACATCTGTTGTGTAAGAAAGAAGTTTCCATCCATCAACTCAGTGTCAGTGATTCAGCTATGACAAGGCAAGGTGACTCAGGAAGGCCCTGCTCAGGAATTCAAACTCGAGCTGCCACGTTCTGGCAAAGCAGTGAGTGCCCAGCTTTACACTGGACAGCCACTCAGTAAGAACAAGATCATTCTTGCAGCTTGGCTGATATTACCCAAAATGACTGCCACAACAGGAGAAAATCATTTCATAGCAGTTGGTGCAGCAGTGGCTTTGGATGCAGGTCTATGAGCAAATGTTGGTTTTATGCCAACCCTCAGCATCTCACAGTAACAAGTCTCATAACTCAGGCCCTCCAGCAAGAGGTTTTATCCCTGGGATAGTCTCTTCCACTTATAAAATTACCATTGCAGAAGTAAATTCCTATTGTCAGGAAACCTTGTTCAGTGCAGTCTGCTAAAAAGGATTATAACCAAATCCTATTTTCCAACAGTGTAGCTGTAGGAAAGCGAGGATGCAAGCAAGGTTTGTACAAGGAGGAACACCTTCTGTTATTCCAAGGGATGTGTGCATAAAAACCCACAGTTGCGACCTGAAGAACCTGAGTGGGTGCTTCTTCAGGGCTGAAATGAAAACAACAAACTGGCAACAAAATTCCTTGGAGCCCAACCTCACTGCTCTAAGAAAAGGATAGAAGAGAAATCAGTCCAAAGATTCTGGACCACAAAAACATAGGATGTGATTTTCCAAGCACTATTCAAACATATAGGTAAGACTGTTGCTGATCTGGATATTGCAGTTTAATATCATACTGTGCAAAAAGTGACCAAAAAAAAGGTATTAAAAATGAGGATGAAAGAGAAAGGAGAAGGGTAAATGTGACATACACAATTTTGTAGCTCAGGCCTCAAAAGAACAGTTGCCCAAAAACTAAAGAACATAAAATGCCCAAAAACTGACTGAAAAAGTAGACAGGATGAGACTGGGGAGTTCTTGGGGGAAAATGATGAGATGGGCAAGAGGTACAATACCACAATTAAAAAAAAACCAAGTTTGGCTAAAAGCAAATTCTCATTTGATGAAAAATAAAGGAGGCAATTAGGAACAAAAAGCCAATATAAAATGACTGAGAAGGAGGAAATCAATAGGAATTTCTGTAAACAATATTAGAAAAGATGAAATATTTATTAGGAAAACTAAAAATGACAGAGGAAGAAGTCATCTCGGGCCTGGCCAAGGACAGAACTTACACAGAACAAAGGAACTTCAGCAGCACAGCAGCTACACATCCAGCAAAGTTTTCAATAAAAAGCAGAAGAGGTAAAATGTTCAAAGCATGTCTATTCCATATATGAAAATGGCAGCAGGAAAATTATTTGTTTTCCAACCCTTGAGTAACTAAAGATGATGTTAAAGGTTTGAGAATAAACATTTTAAGCCAGTTAAGGAGAGTCTGCACAGAGGAGCTGGAGCAAAGTTAGACGAGATCTTTTTAATTTTTAATAAACCTTGATATCTCAGTGAAATCCATTCATATTCACCAGGTTCATTTAAATCCAGGTTTGTGGCTGTGTGTCTAGGAACAAGAAGTGTTCTTAGGCATGGCTACAGAATAAGGGACTGCAACCTAGAAAATGATCTTTAGATGTATGAACAAGTGACAGATAGGGAGGTAAGTGTACTTCCATTTGCAGCGCTTGTGGGACCGATGATGAATATTCTATAATCCCCCAGTACCTCAGTTTTAAAAGATAACATTGAAAACCAGCAGAGGTGCAAATCAGAGGATAAGAGAACATGCCTGGTTTTGTAAGACTTAGAGCCCAGAACAGAGACCAAGAGCTGCCTGGTTTGCAGTGTGTGGAGACCTCGGAGAAGGAGAGGCAGAAAGGGAATAGTTGTTAATAAAAGGTTCCTTCATATGGTGAGACGAGGCAAATTCAAAACGGCACCACTGTTTTAAAGAATGATTCAATGTTTGAGCAAATATGGGGGAAAGAGTAGATGGTTTCAGGGTGATAGAATCCCCTTCCCTCCCTTCCTCCCTCCCTCCTGGGATGGAGACATTCGGAAGACACCAAGCATCAGTCAAAGAGCAGCACAGGTCCTGCGGCTCGGCACAACTGCTCCTGCGGGCGGCTGGGGAGGAGACAAGACCTGCACGGCTGAACTGAGATGGGCTCCTGGCTGGCTGATACAAACACTGCCCGAGTGTGGCCCAGCCTTTGGGCAGCCCTTTTCTCATTCTACAGGGCCTCATTTTAACTGTTAAGAAAATTTTGTCAAGGGCAGCGCAGAGGTACAATGAAGCCCACCAATAACTTTGTACTCACAATCAACAACGTGTCTCTAAACAAAGCAGAGCCTGGACACTCCCTGAGCCCTTTGCCTTTTGGTTTTGTGTTTGCAGAGCAGGGAATCCTGGCCCCTTGCAGTGCCACTGCTACCACAAATGCCCCAAACAAAAACTAAAGGGAGGAGAATTACAGATTTCTATAGAAGGTGATGAGCCACGAGACAATGTGTGTGCCTCGAACTCAGCCCAAGAAAGCAGCTGGAGGCAGATGATTTGAATACAGGAAAACAAATCAAAATGGATCCAAGCTGCAGAAATACCAATTTTCTATCTCCTGAACAATAACTTAGCGGAGCAGGACACAAACAACCCTTCCCCGAGTGCTAGCACAGCAGTGTGCTGCTCATTTATTCATTTCCTGGCTCCAGGGCCTCAGCCCTTGTGTAGGTCTCTGCCTCCAGAGGGACCTCTCTGCCTCTCACCGTCACTGGGCCATAACGCTGCTCTTTCTTACAGCTGTGTCATGTGGGAACAACTGCATCAAGGCTAGCGCTCCTTTCTGCAAGGCACAGGCAATAAAACACCACCCGAGAGTTACACAAGCTTAACAACGTGTGGAATTGGCTACAGGAAGGCAAAGGACCGAAATCATTTGCCCTCATAAATGGGAAAACACGTGGGCTTCACTGGCTTTCCTGAGCCAGTGCGTAAGCACTCGACAGCCCGGAGATGTAATGATTGAGCCCAGGTAGCACCACGGAGCACTGGGCTGCCCGCGATCAAACAATAAAAAAGCAAGGAGAAAGCATGTCCTTTGTGCATCGAAAAACGATATTTCACATTTCATTATGTGTAGCAAAGCTTCCTCACGTCCTGACAAATCTGCAGGGCGTTTCTTTGTGCGGTTGGCAGGGTTGTGCTCTATTAACGCTGATGCAATTTCCCCTCGCATGGGCATCTCCTCAACACGCTCGGTCCAAGGATGAAAGACACGTCAGCTTTCAAATGTTCTACCTTGTGAAATTAAAGTTATTAGAAAATGTAATCACCCTCCATCTAGTCTGTGTCTAGTGGTTATATTTACGCTCCCGAGAGGGGTTAAAACAACATTTTTAGCAGCTGCCTCAAAACGCAAATCAAATCTTTGTGAGATGCTACGTTGATTTGCATATTATTAAGCATGATCCTTCCCCTCCACCACAGTTCTGCTTCGCTGTTTGGCTCCTGGGTGAAGGTTGCCACTCTCCGCACGTGTGACACCGTCCCCCGTGGCTGCCTTCGCCGGCAGCGCCGGCCGTGCCATGCTAATGAGTCCCAGGGAGACCCAGGGAGCTGGAGCTGCAGGCTGAGCTTCAGCAGAGAGGGAAAGCATGAAAATGCTCCTGGCAACTTCTGGATCTGCTAGAATTTAGTCAGTTGGAGAGTGTTTACACAGTGTTAACACTGAAATGGGCGATTTCTGGCCCCAACACGTTGGGGTTTTGTTTAATCAGTTCTGCAGCATGCAGAGTCTGACACGGCAAGGCAGCAGGCCAGGCTTTAGGCATTTGCTAAGTAGGGCACTGGGCACTTTGTCTGCCTCCCCCTCCCACCCACCCTTTTGCCGTGAAATTCTGCAGTGTTTACACGTTAGACTCGGATGGGTCTGAACAACGCTCAGCACAAGGCTTGGATGTCAGACCACAGCTCAGGGGTGGGCTGCCAGCCACAGCGCTCGCCCTTGGGATGAGAGGTTCTGGCAAGGACGTGTGACAGCAAAGGGTTCCCGCTACAAGCCAGGGGCATTTTCTGCTCCTGCCAGGAAACGGAGAGCACCGAAGGGAGAACGTGAAGGGCTGACAGGCTGCACACAGGCTGCTAACAATGCAGCAGCGTGCGGGTGAAATGAAGGCTCACACCTGAGCAGAGGGCACGTGGCCGCTCCTGGAGAGCTGTGCGGAGCCAGCCCACACACCCCAGTGTCACAGCCCAGCACAGGGTCACGCCTCTGGGACGAGTAAGGGCTTCACGGGAACAAGAGGAGCTGTGATGCATAGCAAAAGCTGAATTATAGTCTCATTCGGGGGGAAATCCAAAATAATTCCCTGGCAGACAGACCACTGTGCTACTCCAGCCTGTGGAACATTTCTATTACCGTACTGAGTTTTCCTGCTGTAACCATAGCAGAGGTCCCAGCTGTGATGGAGGTCCCAATTTTCCAGCACAAAAGGTCATGCAGCAATTGAAGACTTATTCTCCTGAGCACAAATCTGGCCCCACACACTGGGCTACCCACCCAGCATGCCCCCTCTCACACCCTGATACCCCTTCCACAGGAGAGGGAGCCCCGCGCCTTAGCTGAAATGTCTGTTGATGGCATTTACCTACCTTGAAAAGCTGTTGTAAAGCTTAATTAACATTTGTGCTGCAAAATGCTTCAGCAGTGTCAGATGCCAGGCACTACAGACGTGTTCCTGTCACAGACAGGATGGCTTTGCTCTGGCAAGTGGCGCTGCTGCAGCTGAACACTGACTAGTACAGTTTTGCTGCAAGTAGCAACAATGAAAAACTCAGTTTATATGCACACATGACAGGACTATAAACTCCATTTTTCTTTGCTGCTTGCAGGTTGGTGCCCCGTCCTTTTTTGCATCTACAAGTACTTTTACGATACGGGTTCCTAAATAATGACTTTCAGCCCCTGCACTCCCTGGCATGAAGCCTCTTCCCTGGTGAATGGTGTAGAGCTGAGCCTTCTGCTGCCTGTAACTCCCAAGACTGTAATGGTAACAAAAGTTAAAAGCTGCTTAAGTCTGTGTCTGGAAAGTCACAAAATTGATTCAGAGTTGGGATACTGTCTAGTTCACCCCCTCCAGTGCTGAAAATGATGGTATCTGATATTGAAAAACACCTCTAGATGCCATTTAAGTCCCCAGTATAAACCTCCATGGAAATAATCCCTCAGAGCACAGAAATGGAGACTCCACGTAGACTTCCCTTTATTTTTCCATCAAACTCGCGAAGGGGAGCACTTTTCAGCAGGAGTCCCTTCTGTGCCACCACATAACATTTTACCTCATGAAAGCAGGTACTAGCAGAGGCTCAAACCCGGAATCTCTGTAAAATCTGACATGCTAACACTTCAAACAGAAAAAAAAAACAGCTTAAAAACACAGAGAAGGATTCTGGTGAATCATCCATCTGTACTCAACACTGACATGTAGAGTCGAACTTTTTTCATGTTGGAGGTTTTTAATCATTCTTTTTCCTATCAGTCTTTTGAGGGCAAAAGATGAGGAGCTGAGGGAGAGAGGTGTGATTCATTTTTACTAGAGTGAACCAATAAAGCTCTTGTAAAATGTGGTGGCCCTGGTGCTCCGTTCAATAACAGCAATAACACCTAACCTGCTGCTCCTGCTGCCGTGCTCTTACCCTTCACATGCTAAGCTGCCTGTTTCCAATCACGGGCTCCTGCTGCATTTATAAGGACTTGGAATTTGTATTATTTCTTTTCTCTATCTCTCCTTTTTTTTTTTTTTTTTTTTTGAATCATTCGCTGTGACGAAGTGAAAAGCATTCAGTGAGTCACTGATGGATCATCGCCTCTTCCATATGCACTGGGAAGCTGCCACTGGGAGATGTCCCCCTGCAGGCACAGCAGTCTGTCAGTTCTGCTCTGGAAACCCCACTGCAGCACCCTCTCTTTCCCATCAGCTCCTCGTTTGCAGTGCAGGGAAAGGAAGCGTTCTAAAGGCACAATCCCTAGGGAAGGCAGTAACAATGTCACTTCAGCGCTGCAGGTTCTGAACAGGGGCGATCAATAACTGCAGCAGGGCTCCCCCTGCCTTGCCTGCACCTGAGCCCTCAGCCTGGCCCAGCTGCCCAACAGAAGGCGAATAAATGAGGGGATCTGACCGTGGGCTTGCTGCAGGGCAGCCCTTCTCAGCAGGGATCTCTGGGGGTGTGGAAGGTCTGTCCCCACCACAGCCAGGCTCCTACAGACAGCTTTCACCAGGGCTTTCGACGTGCCTCACCCCAGAAGAGCCGACAGGGACAGGGTGTAGGCTGAGAGCCTTTTAAATGGCTGCATCTGTTCCACCTACACACATCACAACTGGGAACTGGCCCAAGCAAACCCAAACCACTCCAGATCACCACCAGCAAGCGGCTATCCAGCTTTGTTATCCTTGCTGGAAGCCACAGACACACCAAGTCCAACCTCAGCAGCATCACTGAAAGGGGGAGAAGCTCAGAAAACTGAGAAGCCACTGCTGGAAACTGGTTTAACCCTTCCTCTCTGCCCTCCTCTCCAGTATTTCAGGCAGAGACATCACTTCTGTCTCCAGAGCTGTTTGTCAGAGGGTCTGAAGTATTTCTGTGCCCCACACAGGTGCTCCGAGGTGCAATATTGCTCCTCTGCAAAATCCCTTTCTCAGCAGTGCTCGAGCTCATACAGTCTGATATCACACACTTTGTCAAAAGCCTTGTGCAGGAGTATTAATCCTCGAGCTGATTCACTTTGAGCAAGTGCCTGGAGGGAAGGAAAGTGATTATGGGAGGGAAAGCAGAGTCTTATGTTTAGGAAGAAGTTGTTTTCCAAGCCACGGGCCATCAAACAACCATTCTCTATTTCTAGGCCACTGTACTTTTGTTTGGGTTCCTCATATAACTTTACATAGTTCTCTATTTCTTTTCTAAGTTCTCTAGAGACAAATATTTATAGCATGGAAAAAATCTCAGTATTTTGAAAATTTTCAATTGTGTCTTGTTTCATGAGAGTTAAACACCAACAATAACATTATCTTATTTCTGGTAATAAATATTAACTTTTGAAAGTTAATTACCATGGTTTTTTATCAGCATCTGGTTTCTGTTGAATCAACCCCGTTGGTTTACAAGCCTGAGAACTCAGTAGGTCACATTCTCCTTTGGCAAAACCAGTGGATCCTCAAAGTAAGAACTACCCCAGCTCCCTCAGCTGTTCCTCACAGGATTTACCCTCCAGACCCTTCCCCAGCTTTGTTGCTCTTCTCTGGACTTGCTCCAGCGCCTCTGTGAGGGTGAGGTTCACCTTTCTTGACGTGAGGGACCTGGAAGTGGACACAGCACTCAAAGTGTGACCTCACCAGCACAGGGAGATGAGAGTTAACTTCCAGGGATTCTTCAGGAAGACACCAGAAAAGTATCTTTTTTATTGCTGTTAGTTTACCTTTATACTTCACTTATTTTTTCTTCTTTTTTTTTTTTTAATCTCAGCTAATCAATTTCTTGCATAAGTGATATTTATGCGTTTTTCACCAGCTCTAGTCCTGCATAGCCTGTTATCAATTCTACACAATGCTGGAGAGATTTCCTCCCCACTGCCACCACCACCTGTCCCCTCCAATTAATGTCAGTCAAACGCAGTGAAAATCTTTGTGATATTGAAACTATATTAAGACGAATGTACATCTGTTTAGAAATATTCTCTTTCTGCAGGAATAATCTGCCATTTCAAAATCTGGGTTTATTTTGAATTGGAATATAAAATCAAAATTTTAATTTACCTGCAGAATGAGAATTCTGGTAAAATAATTTGTTATCAACTATAAATATTTCAAAAGCGACAAAACTTTATAAGATAACAGTACTGTTCAAATTACGTATTATATTATTTAAAATATAATTTGGGATAGAAAGGCATGAAAACAAGAAAATAAAAATTTGATCTATATTTATTCTGGTTTTTCCTTATCACAGTTCTTGGTCAAATGTCAACATGATCTAATTAATATTTAATCCTGATCCCCACCCTTCCAGCTTTATTTTGTAGTGGAAAAACTGTTCCATTAAACATTTCCAACTAGCTTTGGATTGGGTATCCTGCTACCAGGTCCCCACTCTCCCTATTACAACTTCTGAAAAACCGTATTTCATATCTTTCAGAAAGAATTATGAAAAATAAAGGTTTAAAGTAAAAAATGAAGAAAATAATTAGATTCTAGTTATGGCCAGTGTGAGTTAGATCCTGGCTCTTTGGAAAACCATGAACTAATAATCATCTGAATATCTCCAGGGTTTTTTCCTTATGTGAAGAATAGCTGAGCCTTACTCAATTGTTTCTGAATCTGCTTGATGAGATTTTTCTCATCAGTGGGCTGTTTCTGCACTACCAAAAGGCCCACTAACCCCTGGGATAAGAATTCCTGCTTTTAATTTCGTCTCCTCTGAAATGCTCACGGGTTTCAAAAGAGTAATTAACCTGCTACGTATATCAGAAGGCAGAAACAACTGAAATACTTCATTTGGCAGAACTAGAGGAGGAGCAGTTAAAATTCTACTTAAACAGTGTATAAACTGTGTAAGTGTTTCACAGATTGGTGAGAAAGTAATCACTGCAGAGTCTAAGCACTCTCATTTGTCTATAATTTACATAGGAACTGTGACAAAAGCAGTTTAGATATAAAATAAGCATTTTCATTCACTTATAGTCCTCTAAAACATCTCTAATGGTCCAAGCACTTGAATGCATGTGTGGCATTCCGTGACACCTGTAGCACCTCTTAGTGACTTATTAACCCCCATACAACTCCTGTGAAAAATGCTAATAAAAAAACTCATGAAAGAATCTTCAGGTAAACTTTTTGACTTCTTCCATATTAGATTTGATTCCACTGATCAGGAAATAATTTGGTTCTTCAAGGTTTGAATTGACAGCTGATGGTGGTCTAAGGAATAGGTATTTTTTAGATTACAAGAAATGTCTCGTTTTAGTTTTCTAAAGAGCAAGAAATTCCGCACATCACACTCTGCATCACCCATTTTCCTAATCACAAATAACTTGCATAAGAAACAGAGTAGTCATTAATATTTCACCCACTGCATATTGCTTTCTGGATTTTCTACCAACTTTCTAGTACACAAAAATCCAGGTGAATGAATTCCTCTCCGTTGAGATTTATTCCTTCACTAAGAAATTAAAGTACTGTAATTAGAGAAAGTGAGAACACTTTTAAAGAATGGTTATTTGAAAAGCTCCTCACCACCGCTAGGAATTGCCTAATTAAAATATTATCATGCACAAGACTGAGGAAATCAGTTCATGCTGGCCTATGAAGATACTTTCATCTTTGAGAATTATTCCTGCTGAGAGGAAGGAAGAGGCTGCCACTTTTATCAGTGTGACATGAGACATATAAATTTCTTTTTGAGAGCAGTAAGCATGGAGAAGTCCTGTTCTCACACACGAATTCCCACCCAGATACGCCCAGCTGACACTTACATTGTGTCCATATTTTCTCAATAGTTCCCTCCATCTGCTAAGCAAATAATTTAAGGTGTTAGTCTCAATAATACACTTCTTAAGGGCCCTGCAAAGATCCCGTTACTCAGTAATGGGAAATCTAATCAAGAGGCTGCTTCAGAAATATTTGCAAACTGTGCAAATTAATGGAATGTGAAATCTGTTGGTTTGCTTGGAGGTACCAGGGGACACACATCCTACTGATGTCATCAAGGGGTGGGTTGGTTTATTTCCTTCTAAGAATCAGAGAAAACACAGGAGTAATTTGGAGCTCAGAATCAGAGCTGAAATTCTTTTCCTGTCTTTAAAATCTTCATGCCTTGCTTAGATTTTTAAAACTCATGTTTCAGAAAGAAACCTTTTAAGCAGCTGCCATTCAATTTAAACTACCTACTGAAGCTTCTATTCTGGAAAATGGGAGGGCATAAATATTACTTTATGGATAATTTGTTCCTTTTTTTTCCCCTCCTCTTATTTAAGCCAGATGTTGCCTCTATGCAGAGCAAGTGGTCCACAGCTGGTTAACTGGAAGATATATCAATTCAAAAGCGTATATCAGAGCAGGAAATCACTGGAATTTTCTGCCAGATACTGTATATGTCACGTATTTATCTCTCTTCAAGCCCACCTGTTCTTCCCTCCCAAAGCTGAGCAAGACTTTCAGGTATAACCACAGCTGATGCACTCAGCAAATATCTCTTCCACCACCAAAACCACCCAGAATTCTCGATGAACATTTCAATGTACAGCGCAAAAAGAAAAGCAGTATCTGTATAACCCACAAGGAAAGAGCAGTTGTTAAAAAAAAACCAACTAAACAGGCTATTAAAGCTATTAAAAATGTGTGGGGTGTTCAGAGGCAGTCAGTTAAGTGTCACCATCAGAGGAATCTCAAGCAAAGAAGCTGTCAGTAAGTCAGCTCGTAATGAAACATGATAAATGCTACAGCAGTCATGCTTCGATTTGTTCTAGCATAGGTTAATTTTTTTAATATGTATCTGCCCTATTCTACAATTCTGTGCAGCCTCCTGTGATTTCCTCTGATGTCAATTAATGCCTATTCTTACAGACACTCTGGGGAAGAAAAGCTTTACCACAGCTTTGTGTCTTTGGTTTCCAGATTTTAGAGTCAGAATTAGCAGGTTAGTTACACTAACCTGAGTCACACCACCAAAATCACCTCAGTAATTCACAGCCACAGAGCTCTGGGCAGGGGCTGAACTCGGTCCAGGGAAGCCCTGAGTGCTTCCAGCAACAGCCAGGCTCTTTCTGCTCCTGCTGACATCTGCTCGAGAAACACTTCCTTTGCTTTGGTTATTGAGTTTTTCTAAGTTTGGTCCCATCACTAAACTAAGCTGCTTGTAAATTACTGAGCATCTCAGCTCTGAACTCTTCCACTGGTTTGTTGAAGGTGGTAAAAACCCAAGAGGAGAAGAGCCAGGCAAAAAGCAGGGCAGAGGAGGACACGCACAGACCACACGACTGCAGTTAAACTACAAAACATTTCTTTTGCACAGGATAAGTGGAAAAAGAAACAAAATACCTTGCTTAAAGGAGAAAAGGAGAATACTTCTGCAGCTGAATAATGCATGAGAAATCCCTAGGACTTCGTCTCATCGTGGATCTTGGGAAATAAGATCAGACTGGAAGGAAAAAAAAAGACACAACGCAGCCAAGACTTTCATCCATGGAGGGGTTCATAAAGGAATTACCAGATCCCTCAGCTGGTCTTGGCCTTCCAGCACAAGCAGAGGCACTCGTGAAAAGCTCCACTGCTCTGAACCTCAAACACGGGGCACATCCTCCATACCAAGGAGCACCAGTCCTCCATCACCCGGAGATTCCAATTATCGCCCGGCGTGCTGGTGCACGGCCAGGTGACAGAAGGAAAGGACTGACCCCTCCCTGCTCTGAACTGGGAGAAAATATTTTTTTCTTGGTGCTGGTGACTGCAGCCCTGCTGTGCAAACTGCTGTAGTGTCCATATTAGGCCGGCAGTAGCCAAGAAGTCAACATCTCAGCTGTTCCCTGAATCTCTGCCAAGCGCCTCACCCAAACTCTTACAGCAATTCATGAATATACAGCAGCCAAATCCTTTTCACTTTGACATCATGAGGCAACAGCAAAGGGAAAAAAAAAGCTCTTATCATAATACTCTTCATAGAAAAATAGAAAAAAATTGGAGATTTATATGGACAGGGTTGAAAACTCATGAAATTGCATTTCTATTGCAATCCATTTACTACTAAATGAAAAAGAAGTGAAGAAGAAGTTCCACTTCTGTTAAAATGGAAATTAAAAATATTCTAGTGTGATGTGTGCAAAGACATATAGTGAACAGATGACCTCAAAGTGAAGGCATTAGACTGCATCTGCAGAAAACAGAATTAATTCCCTGCCCTATAGAACACTGCATTTATCACGTTGGGTCTAATTCAGAAACCTTTGAAAATAGAAGGAGCCTACATATCTAGCAGGAAAGGAGGTAACTTTGGATTTTATCATCCCTCTTCTCTGTGCCCTCATGATCCTTCTTTTGTTAGGAGGAAATGAAAGCATTAAAATCTTGAAAAAATACAGTACAAATAAAATTACTCTCCTTTTTTTTCTGAGCAATTCTAAATAAACGATGAGACCATTCTCACTTGCTAATTGGTTTTAAAAAAATCTAATTACAACGGACTCTCACTAATTCACATAATGTTCAGGATAAGCATTACAAATTACTTGCTAATTTGCAGAATTCAGCAAGGAAACTCATTGAAAAAGATCATCAGAAAATGTACTTCCTTCATTTAGATCGCCAACTCTAATTTATGGTTTCTTCAATTATTTACAGTGTGCTAATACCTCCTATGATAAAAACTAATGTATTACATTGCATTTCACACGAATAATTAAATCTTAATTTTGCAAGAAATTTCTGCTAGAAAGGCACTGCTAATAGGTAGGAAAAAAAGGAATTTTGTGCCCGTCACAGTTTTTGAGTGTCACGGAGCCCATCTTCCAGGGGTAACTGGAAGAGCAAATTCAGACCCCAGCACAGCAGCCAAGTACTCGGTGTCCTTCTGCTGAAGAGAAGTTCTTGGCCTCCTTGTACAGTCCTGTCTCCCCTACTTGAACAAAGAAACAATGCCAGCAAAAAATATGAGAGTCAACAAAGAGGAATTTTAGGTGATAATACGGCTTTCAGAGACATCTCTTATTTACACTGAGGATTTTTAGGAAGTTTTTGTGAGTGGAATGTGTTTGTAGATTCTCATCATCCAAGACACAGCCTGAAATCTGACTTGAACCTGGAAAATTTAATTATTGGGAAGTAAGAAAAGTCCAAGACTCCAGAGAGAGCTGTTAACTTACGAGTCTACTCTGGCTGAGAGGCTGATGGGAATCTTTTTCTCTTTTTTTACACTGTACTGTTCTTATACACAAAAAATTCCCCAAACGCTTCTTGGAAAGACCCAGTAGAGACTGAAGTTCTTCGTACTCAAGTTGCTTAGAAGCTTCAATCATTCTAAGAACTAATTATAAATGTATAGTTGAGACCATCAAGGCAAATGAAATCTCTGAAGTGTCATGGACAAATTCCCTTTATAATACCCCCATAAAAACCTGCCAGAGCAAACCCAAGATAAAAAAACCAGTTGTTTCATCTTCAGTTACAGACATTTATAATTGTGTCAGCTCTTCCACCATTCTCACACTAATTTCATTGGAGACATTTCTTTTGCAGCTAAATCCTTGCAACTCCACTCACTCGTTTATCTAGACAGAAATAAAAGCAGCATTTTGAAATACCAAAAGAAAACATTTAGACTTTTCCCTTCTTTTTGTCTGGCAAAATCTATTTCCAGATAACCCAGATTCTGTGTTTTGCAAGGAAACCAATATTGGTAGATGAAATTTTATCCAAAATGCTTCTCAAGTCATTTTTTATTCACCCCCTGTACTACCATTGTGAGGCTGATGAGGATGGGAATGCCAGGCTCTTCTTGGCCACCACAGCAGCACAGTGGTGGTGCAACAACACAGGCAGAAAATGTAACCCGAGTCTGCTCTTTTACAAGGGTCAGGACATAAAAATAAAAATTGTGCAAAAGAGCAGAACTATATTGCCTTGGTTTTTTCTGGCCTTGTTTTGCATTAAGTGATGACAACATGAAAAATGCCCACAGCAAATGTCTCACTAAGCACATTTAACCAGTGAGCAACAGTGTGATGGCTCAGTAGGAAAAGACTTAACTAAAAGTTATGGCATAGTGGAATTGTTATTTGCTTCCCTGGAGTAAGAACAGAGAACTTCAGATCTATAATATTGGAATAAAAATAATAGACCAGACAGAAACACAGTTACTGCTGATTTACTGACAAAAATGGTGCTATAACAACAGGACTAGTTTTATATTCCTGCTTCTCTGATGCAGTCCAAGATACAGACAGTTATTTTGGAAGATGAATAATTAGTCTTTAATTTCTATCAGTAAAAAACTGCATTATTTCAATCTGAATATAAAATTTTCCTCTGAAATGAAATTCATAAACCTTGCTCCAAAACAACAACAGAAAACCCTCTGCAACTGCTTAGGTGCAAATGTGTCTGGGCACAAAGTGCTGGAGGACTGTGCTGAACCAGAAAGACTCAGCAGCCCCCGGGGAAAAATGGAAATACAGAAGTAGGGGAGCACCAAGAGAAACGAATGAGTGTCCTCACCATCCAGAGCAGATCTGCCAAGGTACTGCAGCTCCTGCACAGTCCAGAGCAATTCCTGCAGGTTATCACTGCCACCTCCTCTACGAGCTTCCTCCCTCCCTCACCAACAGCCCTCCTCAGGACATGGCATTTACAGAGCCGTGGGACAAGGAATAAACCCACCCCTGATGGCCACAAATGCTGCTGGGGGATTCTGGAGAGGGGAAATAAATCAGAATCGCCAGAGTCAGAAAGAACTGATCCAATCAGGACTCAGCCGTGGTGCCCGGACCGTGGGACCCGACCCACTGTAAATTAGGAGGAAAGCGGAGCCTGTTCTCTTTCCTTCCCAGCCAGAGCATCCGATCCCGTAGCCCTGGCAGTGGCCCTGGGGCAACCTGTGCCAATGGGGGATGGAGGCACCGCACACGGGAGAGGAGAGACACGGGCAGAAAAAGGGTTTTCTCCCTGCAGCCGGATTTTCCTTCTCCTGCTCCCTCCTGATTGGGTTTATTCGCTTCTACCCACTCCAGGCAGCAGCTGAGGAAAAGGTGGCACTGCAGAACTGCAGCACTGGCACACAGGGAGGACAGCAGCCTGGTGGGTCACTCCAGAGATGCCACACGCACACGGACACAAAGCAAAGGCACACATCTGCCCAAGGGTCTGCTACCTGTGGCTGCTTTCTTCTGGAAAAGAAGCCACAGCTGGGAAATTGAGAGGTAAAGGTAAGCAGAGGCTGGTTACACACCTATTTTAAAGAGAGGGCAAAGGGTTCTTCTGCAAGTACCTCTCATTTGATTTCCGTCCCAATTTGTCTCAATTTTGACATTTTCTACTGACGTAAGCACTTTATAAAAGATTAAATAACCTATATAAGGGCCAAATTAAGGGCAGCCTGTGCACAGGAACCTGGAGTACTGATATAAAGTAACAGAATACTTCCTATGAGACAGATCCACCTACAAGTCCTGCTGCGCCTATGCCCACAACCCATCACAACAACCTTACCGTGGAAGCTCCTCCTCATCCTTCTCCCCTCACTATAGCACCTATTTTCCTATCACCTCTTTATCATCACCAGGGCCTGTGACAGATGAAGAAAACTATTGCTATCTTTAAGAGCCGAAAGAGACAGACCAAACCTCAGATGCTTGAGCACTCACACAACCATGTTTCTTTGCAAATCAAAGAGTGGAAAAGGTTCAGAGGTGTACACACGTAGGTGGGCAGGAGCCTCGTGTCCAGGAGTACGACTCCAAGCTCAGCATTACGTGGCATTCACAGAACAAGGACAGAGCCAGGGAAACACAGCAACTACATCTATAGGGTTTCCACATGGGGACTCTGAAGGAT
>VYZQ01017148.1:0-11362 GCA_013400655.1 Mystacornis crossleyi
TTCCCTATACCCAATTTTCCCCCGTCCTATTATCTGCAATTAATTCTTAATCCGTTTTTCACCCCAGGTTTTCCCTATGCAATTCCCGTTCCCCACAATCCCTCTCCGATGCCTATGNCCACAATCCCTCTCCGATGCCTATGGGGGGGATAAAAAGGAGGCGGGAACAAATTAACTATCATTATTTAGAATTCCAACAGGTACACACAAAGGAAACCCACTCCTGCCTCAATTTTCCCATAGAAGGTGATCCAAAAGTCTCCATCTCTCTCCTGCCAGCTCTGGGATGCGCCAAAAATGCTCTGTTTGGACCTTTTGGGGCTCAGAGGGTGGCCTGTGTTCTTCTGAAATTGCTTTGTCATTTTTTAATTAAAACAAAAGGGTTAGGTGTTGCCCCCCATCCCCCCCACCCCTCCGGGAGATGGGCCCTGGGATGGGAGCCTATCCCAGGACATATGGGTTTTCCCTGTTCCCTGGTCACATGTACCCAAATCCTGTCCTCTACTGGCCATTTCAAATGTACCCTGTGGGAGAATCCTGTACTTAGGTGGGTGTTCACGTGATTCTGGGGCAGTTTGTGGCAGTCTGTGCAGAGCCTCCAGCCATGAGGCTGGAAGAAAATAAAACATCTCTGAACATCTATCAAAAATATCATCCCTGGTTCTTTCCACGGGCCCCAGCTGTCTCCAGTGAGGGTTGCAGGAAACCCCACTGCAACATTCTCCAGCCCTGTTTAAGATCTAGGAAGCACTGTTCTTGGAAGAGATCTGGAAAACAAAGAAACCACTGTTTAAAGATGCAGTACTCTTCATTTTCCTACAAAAGATCCAACACTACAAGTTCCAAATAAGCACCGTGAGTTGAAACTCTCGCTGACACCTCTGTAATTAGAGCATTCCAGCATCAGATGCTTGGCTTCTTGAAGAGACAGCAATAATATTTAAACAACCCGAAGGAAGACAAATGACAGATTCCATTATTTTCTCTGGCTATCTCCAGTATGATAACCTTTTCCTTATCTTGGTCTACACACACACTGAATGGAATGGGACTAAATTTCTTTTTAATACTCTGACAAACTGCACTGCTCTGTGCAATAGCAGCAAACCTCGTATTCACAGCTGCCCTTAAAAATCAGTTACTCATCTTTTTTAATTCTTGTCATCAATCATCTATGCTAATTGGCCAAGTGCATGGCATGCCTACAGAGTATTAAATGTCCCAAAATAACTAATGAGAAGCCTTTTATTTCATCTGTCTCAAATGAAAGTAGTATTAGAATAAGAAAGTATTTCCTTCTCTGCCACTGGCATTCAATGAATATTTATGATGTTTTTCACTATATTGCAGTGATATGATGATGTTGAATTCCAGCTAAAATGAGGATACAGCACTTAAAAGGAGATTCCACTCTCTTTCTATCACTCATAAAAGGAATTAATAATTGCAAAACAGCTAACAATTGCTTCTCAAATTAGATCACATTTATCTTCATATTCTAAGCTGGAAAAGGAATCTCTTAATAACTATCTTTAAAAACACTAATATTGTGAACCCATTTATTAAATATTTGTAAAGCTATTTTATGCACAGAATTAATGCTGACTGATCAAAGCATACGTAATTAATGGACAAGAAAGCAATCACTGCAATAATGGAAACCTTATTAGCATACAAATTATGTTGTTTTCAAAAACTCAGAATACTCATATAAGGAAGATACCACTTATGGCAGACCATTTTCCTGAAGCCTATAAGCCAACTTCCCTGGAAGGGCCATAGTGCTGTGTCTTTTGGTACCGGAAAAAACTTTACCCTCTGGAGAGGTACTCATAGGAAATGATTAGGAAGTTTCAATGCAGATCTGGGTATCAGGTGGTACTCCTGGGCTATGTTATTGTCCACATTAGATAAAGGAGTTTATGCAGCACTGTTTTTCAATCTTGTTTCTCTCTCTTCTATTACCATCCGCCAGATAAGGTGCATTGGTAACACCTAGAGACAGAGAGGGCTTTATCTATCTCGCTCTTCTCTTTTTTCTCATCAGAAATCTTCCCTCTGCAATCTGACAGGGGGAATATACAGGAGCAGAAGAGGTGAGATGCTTACTGCTGCTGATGTGACTTTTTGACTCAATGTATTCAGAAAAGGGATTTTGCTTGCTAACCCCTGACAGTAATTTTTGTGGCTGGAAGCCAGGAACAATTTCCAGCACTTTCTGATTTATCTCCCAGGGTGGACACAGTCTGTCTGACAGACAAAGACACAGTGTTCATACTCTCTTCTGCCAGGGTATGTTCATACTCTTGAAAAGAGATACAGTGTTCATACTCTTATATTTAAAGACTGAATTTTATTTTGCTCCCCATATAATGCACACAGCGAGTAGCTGATCCAGAGATAAAGTTGCTCCTAGTTGCAAACCTTTTTATATCTAACCCCCAAAAGACTATCAATGTCCTACTTAAAGGTGGTGTCTGGAAAGAAAATTCATGTCTTCAGTCATTCTAACCAGTATTTAAGCTACAGAATCATAGAAAATATCTGAAGTCTTTTACTGACATCAGTGAAAAATAATTAAAACAAATTTCTGTCTCAAGACAGCATTCATCTTTTCTTTTCTTGTCAAAATGCATCCAAATGATGATTATTTTTATCCAGAACACGCACTACTTTATTAACAGGGACCATAATTTGGAGATTTTCTGAGCCTCTGAACATCTTTAATATTTATTCCTAGAAGTTAAGCCACTTCTCACTCCACCAAATTTTCACTGATGGAATTCTCCCTCAGAAAATAATGGACTAAATATTCTAGATGGTATCTAAGCAAAAGAAACTTTCTTACTAACTGAAGTGAGAAGGATAAGACTTTCTATTTTGCATGTGGACTATCAAAGGCCATTGTAACATTTTTGTCCAAACAACATGCATTTAACATGGGGCTACATATTCCCACTGAAATTAAAGCATAAGGCAGCTTCTATCTTCACTCAATAGTGTTTAATTTATACAATTTACACACACAGTAGAGCACTATGACAACTCTTTGTTTCCTCATGCGTGAAAAGGATGGTCAGGTGAGTATAAAATATTCCCACGTTTAAAAAGTGTAAGATAAAGTGTATGAAAAACACACATCACAGATACACTGAATATTACTTACGGGTGAGGAATAGGGAAATGGTAGACAAAGTATTTTCCATTTTGATTGTTTATATTTAATGAAATAATTTCAAGTTCCACGTTGTGATAGTCTAGTAGCCCAGCACAGCAAATATATTTTAGGAACTATTATGCTATTTTAGTATTACAGGATTTTTCTCTAAAATTTTCATTTTATTAGAAATGGTTTCCTAAAAGAATAACTCAAATTGTAGCTTGAGAGGAAGCATCTTTAGTTCCAAATTTATCTAGGGAACCTATGGCAGGAAAAACAAGTATTCTTCAAATGCACAACCTCCTGTTGGAGTTTTATTTTTAAATTTTCTGTACGTCAAATGCTGTAAACTTTCTTCTGATTCTCTCCTTTCCAATACGTATTAGTTATAATAAAATTGTCCTTTTTGCTTTTATGTGTATTAAATCAAATCAAGATTGTTTGGTCACTGTATGCAGTCAAACAAATTTGGTGTATCTCAGCATGATGCTTATCACACATATATGTTATGATTCCAGAACTTTAGCCTTCCCTGTACTGAAGTAAGGATGCTGTTGCAGAAGCCCTTCCCCACTCCCTAGGCATTTTGTTTCTTTCTTACCACTTCTCTCTTTTACCTGGTGAAGTAAACAGAAATTCCACTGAACAAAAATATTGTTGCTCAACATTTGAAATAAGCAGCGGATTTCCTCAAAGCAAAGAACATTCAACAGAGCTACAGTCTTGTGTTAGCTCTCCTTTCCCCATTTAATACACAAACACTGCAAAACTTCAGCAAGCACCAGATCCAGAAAAAGCTCTCACAATTTCCCAAACCTGGCTGTTCATTTATTTCAGCATGCAGCAAATACAAGAGAAGTTTTTCATTCAGACACACTGCATGAAACACCATTCACTGAAAAGAAAGGTCATGCAGATATGTGTTATACGAATATGCACTCAGTAAGAAAACACATTCAAATTCAAATGTGTTGGCTACACTTCAAACACGCTCCACAACAGAGCACTGTTTGCTGTGTCTGACCTTCAAACAGAGCCCTCTCACCATGCAACAATTGTTAGAGGCTATCACAGAATCTATCTTCAGGTAGACTCTTCAGGAATGGTGCCTGTTCCGGAGCAGGCTTGACTCAAGTGCTGCCTCCACGTGCTGCAGTATCCTGGGTAACCCAAACCAACCCAAGCCCACTGCTACTGGGTCACTCTACCTCTACACCAAGAAAGAGCCCCGTGAGTGGCAACGGAGCAATTACTCTCAGCTCCCAGTTCCCACTGGAGCTCAGTTTACTGCCCAGCATGGTGGGTTTGCTGGTATCACAGATCGAAAAGGAAACAGCAAGACTAAATGGGGGAGAGCCAAAGAGCAGCCCTGAAATAAGAACATGAGACACCATTTTTTAAGATGCATCATCTTTCCTTATTTCATACCCTGGATGGCTAATCTGAAGAGAGTTATGACTGCTTTACTAGAGCAAACAGTACCATCTGGTTTTGATTTTTCTTGTTTTCACCTTTTTTTAGCAGGATGGGGATATATGGCCTTCAAAAAATTGGTGGTTTGCAAGTTACGTCATCTTTAAACTTATACTTAACCTTTCTATACAGTGAAATCAGGTCAGGTTTTTCAAACAGATCATAAAAACAGAGCTTGTCAACATCATCCTAGATGAAGCATTGAACGTACAGCTTTTCTACCTAACTAGTAGGAACAAGCTTCCGCACTTCTTCTGTTGCTTTATAACCCTTGATAAGCTCTTGTGGGGTTTGGAGAGGTTTTAAAAGTGGTTTTCACTTCACCCAGACTTAAAAAAACCCAAACAAACTGAAAGTACAGTTTCTTTATGCTGACACATGTAAAACTTTAAAATGTGAAAAGTAGCATTCTAGTTTTGGGGAGAATTTTGACAGATCCAAATTTTAAAGAAATATTTAGTATTTTTAACACTAAAGGTCTGCCATCAGTGACTACAAATGCGTGCTAATTACTGCCCATTTTAGAAGCACAATATAGCAAATATGAGAATCACTTGAAAGTCTTGCCTTTATTAACATTATAGAGCAACAAACTGGACATACTCTGTCAGTAAACGCATCCTTGTTACCCTGCCTGCAAAGAGACAGCACCAGTGAAGGCTGGGAAAGGTGCCAGCTGTACTCACCTAAATCAGTACTACCCTCCTGCAGTTAATTACAAGATTAAGCTGAAAAAAACATGCAGGCTTCAGGAATGTGGAAATCAGAACAGGAAAACAGCCAGTGTTTACAACAAAATAAGGTAGATCTGAACAAACTAATATTCAAACTAAAGGCAAAGAGGAAAAATAGTGAGAAAGAGAAGCAAAACTGCCCCATCTGTCTGGAGTAAGCTCTGGAATAAGTTACAGTGAGAAAACTATCACACCCAAACACTGCCACTGCATAAAGATGTGAATTAATGGAGGGAAATTCAGAAAACGACAACACAAAAGCAGCTTCTGCCAACATCATGCATGTAAAATACTATTTCCCCTCTCAGATCACAGCATTTAAATCAATGGCCTGCTCACTGCCACATAACTTCTTAACATATGCATTGGTGGAGGAATTTAAATCAAATTAAGTACATAGGGATTAATTTCCTGGGGAGGATTAAGACATTTCCATCTACATGGAATGGTTGAATAACAAGTAAAAAGAGATATTGTCATGAATATTTGAAGGAGGTAAACAGCAAAGAAAAAAGCTGTTTCATTTAGGAACTGCAAAGGTAAAGGAGATCTGCAGCAGGAGAAGCAGATTAGACTACAGCACAAAGGCTAGGAGAGAGAAATATATCTTTAATGAAGACTTCAAATTTTGGTCATGACCAGCAGGAGTTTTTTTGCAACTACAGAAATAAGAGTAAAAGATAGTGCCATCTTGGAGTGGAGGAGAAGTGGTAGAGATGGTAGTAAGGTGCATACCCTGGGAGAGGGGAGGGTTTCAAGGCTGTGCACCACAGCATCTGCAGAGCAAGCCAACCACATTTGATAACTACAATCAGTGTCTAAGTCAAACAGACAGGTTGTCTGATTTCTACATGGCTTTATTTTGGCTGCCAGTGAACAAAAGGTAAAGGGACATGAACTTAAAGATTCGTTTACCTAAAGGGTGGTGATCATTAAAACTAACTTTTCTCATTGTGATAACTGAAAGACAGGTGAAACAGCAGCAGAATCTTGAGAATGTAATACTGATAAAAGATTTTACCATGATGAGGCAATTAATTTTAAAAAATGGAGAAATAATACTTTGGCAGAGAATCTTTTCCTTTATTAAAAATCTCATTAAAAGCACAAGGAAATTGCTGCGTTTCAGAATTTTTTCACTTGTTCCCCTCCTCAGATGAGATTCACTGCTGAATGAGATTATATTAGTGACACATGAGGCATTTGGAGCAAGTTCTTTCCTGGCTCCTCTCACCTGTGGACTTCCAGGAGTTGCTGAGCATTGTGGAAAGTGGTCTGAGATGTAGTTGGTATGAAAGACACATGAGAAAATAAGGCTGCTGTGTTGCACTGGGACTGCATGACATACAGCTGCATTTTGTTACTGACTGAGAAGAGTCCACAGTTTGTGTATTTTGAAAAGCATTTGCAGACCTCAGAGAACAAAGCCAGCCTAAAATTAAAACACTAACTTCAGTTTTCTTATCTCCATTTGAACTCAGGATATTCTATGATTCTATTATAACTTAAGATCATAAAATACATGCAGTCTGCAAAAGCCTAACACATCATATTTCAGAGGTAGCACTGCCTCGCATGTCACTCCGAGAAGTGAAAAGCATGTCACAGACTAGATTTTCAGCCATGACAAGCCCCCGGGCTGTGGCATGCCTTTATTGAAAAACCTAAGCCTGACATGCCTTTAATTTCACTGAGATGCACATTAAAAATTGTATAATATTCACATTTTGTATAACAAAGTTTATTCTCTCTCAGTGCTAACATTTGGGTTATTGCAAAGCAGTTCCACAAAGAGAGGATACTAAACTTTAACTCTATATGGGAAATGTTTCTACGCAAAATAAGCAATGTACTTTTTAAAGACTTGATTCAATACAGCCCTTCACCAGCCCATTTGGGATACTCGTTTTTAATATTCAGTGTGTTTTTAAGCACTTTGCTTAATCAGAGCCTAATGGAAAGACCAGCACGAACAGTTTGAAGGCCTCAAGGAAAATATTTTTCAGAAAGAAATATGAAAGGCAGCTATTCTGCCCCTGATATTTTTAAGTATAAGTAGAGAAAAATATTCTACAGTTTTGAAACATGGTTTCACATCACATGTTCCCAAGATTTACAGCAGAGAGATATGCAGTTTGGTATTTTTAAACAGGAAACACTTAGGATCTTCCATGTTTATTTTATAATTTTATGGAGTTCTTTTTAATATCACTCTCTTTTGTCACTCATCATTGGGTGAACCTTTGAGCAGTTTACCAATTAATCAAAATCCTTAATCTAATAAACCCTATAAATATATGACACATAACATGATTAACAGGATATACATAGAGTCCATCATCTACTTTCCTGTGAAAATACTTCATAGATGTATTTCAATTCTGAATACAATACAATATGCTTATATTAAAATACATACTAAATAATAAGTTGCATAACAAAATCAATATTCAAGGTGCTTAGCTGAGTCTTTAGTTGCCTGAACATTTTAACAGCTGACATTTACTCACTGTTACAACATACAAATGCAGAAATCTAAAGTGCCCAGATCTTAAAAACCCCAAATGCCCAGAAGAAATAAGAAAGAAGAAAGAAGAACATAAGAAACAGATATGAAAAGAAATAATTGGCAAGGTAGTTACATTTTCCTTCCTTCCTTCCTTCTGTCCATGTACATGCTATTTGCAGTAATAGCTACAAAAATTCATGAGCCCAGTGAGTCAGATGCCACTACTTAGGTTTTAAGGGAAAGTATGCTTAATATTCATGATTCATAACAGTTACTTATCCAAATGTTTTCTGAACCACATCTACAGGGATTTCTGTTCTCTCTGTCACAGCTTCTTCTGTAGCCCAGGAGCAGCTGGGATGAATTTTAGAAGTGCTCTGGAGCAGGTTCCCTCCCCTCTCTCACAGGCTAAGGGTTGACTCAAATTGGGGAAATGGCCCCTGCTAGGTCCCTTGAGACTTAACAGCTGTGCTATGGAAAACAGACTTAAAGCAGAGAGAAAGCTTGCTTTGCTCTACACTGTTAGGAAATAACCACTAAAGGATGTCTTTCTTCCCATGCACTTTCCCCTTACTTTCTGCAAGAGGGAAAACTTGACACTAACACGCACAGGTCTGGAGCATTAGGCTGAAAGCTGAGCAATGAATCTTTTCTGGAATACTAATTGTGGCACTTTGGCCTCTATAATATAACCTGCACCTTCAAAATGGAAGCTAGCAGAAAACATCATCTAGATGCAAAGAGATCCAAATTTCCACAGTGCCACAGTCTTTGCTTTTAACAAGTAGGCTACAGGATAAATCTCATTAAATGAATAGCTTTAAAATCACACAAAAAATCATGAATCAATTAACAACTCCAGAGTTTACAACAGAAAGGTCCTTACAAGGCATTTGTGATGCTGCTGAGGTCTACTCACAGCAATCACTGTGTGACCCGGTGTATAATGCTGTGTTGGTTTGTTGTGCACTCATCCAAAGGGACCAGCAAACAATTATCCCTCAGCTGTATGTGTAGCTTGACTGATTTATTTCTAGATGCAATTTAACTGATCTATGTGTTCTTACCTCAGGCAATTTATACTTTTAATTCCCGATCAAATTTTGCGGTGTCATAATTGCTTTTCTTATAGGTTTGCCTTGCTACTATATCAATGAAACTGTCATAATGGAGAAGAAACTGTGTAGCCTGACATCAAGAAAAGATTTTAATTAAAAAAAAAAAAGGAAATTAACTGACAAGCTAGATATCTTGTGTCTCAAATGCCAGTCTTCAGTGTCACTCATAATGAAAGCACCAATAACAAAATTTATGAGATTTGACTGTGATCTTAGAAAACTCACTGTTCAGAATATCTAACAGAATATGTCATTGCAGCCTCTTCTGGAGATGTTCACATGCTTCTCTGGCCTGCAGCAAACATCTGAGTTCAGCAAAACAAGAGCCTCCAGGCTACAGAAGTTTACCTCTGTCTCACAGAATTCACATTCAGCTGACATACACTTCTGAGCGCTGAAACTTCCTCTCCCCTTTGTAACTCCTGAGGAACATTTTAACCAAATCAGCCCAACACAAACATGGTGAAGCTGTAGCCCCACGGTCACCAGGCAAATGCAGCAACACAACAGTGTACCAGAAAGCAAGTCAAGCAGTAGCATGCAGGACAAGGAAGCCACCTAAGGGAAGACCTTCAGTGCTCGAGACTCCACAAGCAAATCAACAAGCTATTTCCTTCACTGCATGGAGCAGGACCCTGTCCTTCACTGGGGGTGGCTGAGGGAGGGAGGGAAAATTGCCAGGCTGTGCTGCTGTCTCTCACTCCTGGGACAATATTCCTTGCAGTCTCTCGCTGTGGCTTTTAGCTCTGGCTATTTTGCAGCACTCACAGTGATGACTGCTTATGCACAACATCATCCTAATTATACGGTCAAAAACGATTGAACCGCTGTCTAATTCAGCAGTCAAGATGAATGAGGCAGAACTGAAATTGCACAGGCAGAAGAATTTCACCAGAATTTTTGAGGCACAATTTGTGAGCTAGAAAAGGTGTATAATTTACAAACTATAAAATAGTAACTTTATTTTTCAAAGATCTCCAGTTAAAGTCTTGGCTCTTATATAGCTAATTTATGCAGACAAAAAGCCCTATGTCAATTCATTGTAGATGGAAAACCATGTTGATTTTTAAATATGCTATTATGGACCACTCTTCCCTCAAATAATTCTCTATAGTCTCTTGATTTGTGTTGAGTTACTCTTGAAAATTCTTCAGTTTGTCAGTATTAGAGTCTCACTGAGAATTTTACATGTCACCAAGAAGCACGTAGGCTGTACACTGCAGAGACAAGGAAATATCAGCCCTGACAGCTTATTTGCAAAATCTATGATATTGTTTAACTTTGAATTCACTCTTTGTATTCAAATTACCTTGCTTTGCTTAGAGCTGGGTTGTTTTCATCTAATTACCTATTATAACACCTACTGATACTAAATAAGTGGCATCACACAGAAACTGTGCAGGTTATGCTCAGGATGAAGGGTCACTCAGCCAAAAAGATTTGATCACATGTATGTGAGAGAGCTGGGTACAGCTCTGCTTGTCTTAGTCACATACACAAGATTTAATGTCAAAGCAGTTCGAGAAGTTCTTGGATGAAAGACAGAAAGATTTTTTAGCAAAGACAAAAAGGTTTCATGATATTTTGGCTGAATGTTGGAGGATGATATATACAAATATAGATGCTGTTAAAAGTATCAACAACAGAGAGTTTTGTGAACTTCTTTATAGAGCATGTTCTAAAAGAATAATCTGATTTCTGAAAGTGGTTAGTAGGAGGCATGGTTATAAGTTTTGGTGCATTTGAGGTCAATACGAATTACAAAACTGGAAGAATTACTGTCACACAGGAAGGTTCAACACATGAAGCACAACAGGTCCCAGATTTGATTAAAACTGTTCATAAAAAATGAGAGAAGAGTCTGATTCCTGTCCAGTGCTTTGGGTCCATATGCCAACAACCTCAGTTGTCACTATGGACCAGATATAAAGTGGGTGATAATGTAGAAGTCAGAATNTACTTTACTTTTCCGAGTGCTGCCTTTGGCCTTGGCCTGCTTTGTCATGGCAGAACTGTCATGAAGCTGGGATGCAGCCCAAGTGAAACACGTTGTCCCATACTGAAGAGGCTCCATCAAGGGCCCTGCTGCACTTTCTGTTTCATCACCTTCCAAATATGTGAAGAACTCCAAGGGGGAAATCCTACCATGCCATATACTCTACTGAAGTGCAAGATCTCTTTTGTTTTATGAAATCTTAAAATATAACTGTCTTTATGTTGCTCTAGCAGAGGATAGAAAATTCTGAAGCCATCCTCAGCAGCAGCAGCAGCAGCAGCAGCTGAGAGAACAACCTCCTATGAGAAGATGGTGGAAAGAAGAGCAGAAGGTAGCAAATACAGAGGTTCTAAAAGCTGACTCCAAAAATAC
>VYZQ01017150.1:10577-26462 GCA_013400655.1 Mystacornis crossleyi
CTTAATTAAAACAAAAGGGTGAGGTGAGGAGGTGCCCCTGATGGGGGGATGAGCATTGAGGTGAACGCTTGGTGTGGCACGGGGTTTCCCTCTCCCTGTTCCCTGGTCACGGGTACCCAGATCCTGTCTCCTATTGGCCATTTCAAATGTAGCCGGCAGAAGTCCTGTACTTAGGGGGGTGTTCACATGACTCTGGGGCAGTTTTTGGTAGCAGTTCTCGTGGTGGACCGTGCCAAGCTCCAGCCATGTGCGGCTGGATGAATAAAATCTAATAACACCAATGAAAATATCGTCTCCTTAATTCTTCCATGGGCCAAGGATGCCTCCAGGGATGGTTGCAGGAGAACCGCACTGCAACAGACAGTTGGGCTGTTGAGCTGTTGGTGACATTACTGAAGAAAACATTTTCCTCAAAAGATGGGCCTCAGAGTTGACTACAGGCACCTGGGATGTTAGGCTGACAAATCCTAAGATATAGTACGATTGATTGGTTTCAATACTTGTCGTGAAAAGAATCTAGAAGCACTTATCAGTAAGACTTCCTAGAAGAAGCAAAAAGACAGTATATGTGCTGCTAGGAGCTGTAAAATGTAGAAGTTAACTAGCTGAGGAAATCAGAAATAATGTAAATATTTGTACACAGATGTAACCATTCAGGTCAGCTATAGCCGGAAGTGACCTTGTAAGCAGAACTAATGTGTACAAAGATGATGGCAGGAACACTAAGGTAGGTAGGCATTCGCCAGGACATAGAGCACGAAGGTGTGTATCAGAAAAATAGGACTCAGTGGAAATTTGTGCTGTGACAGACGGCATTGAAATGAAGATAGATAGAACAGAGGAAACAACCACTTTTGGTTATGACTGTGGAAGGATGACAAGACTATTTATGGTAAATTATGTTTTGAAATGCTGTAGATCTCAAAGTGAGATATTGATCATGATATGCACTATCACCAGGAATAAATGTTACCAATTGTTATATTAATGTTATTTTTTTCCCAGAAAGATGTTTGAAAGAACATATTACTTTGATATTGACAGTGAAATTCCTGGATGAGACTGCTAGCAACCTTCTTCACCAAATATTTGCTGAACCAGTGAAAAGTGTTATTACTCCAGGTTCAGTTTTTGGTTTTAAATTAGGATAGTAGAGAAGAATGAGATTTGGGTAACAGATTCTGAATGAAGTCATCACAAACACATTCAATTTAAGTGAAATGGTAAGAAACAGTGAAAAGACTATCATTAAAACTGATAACTCAGGTAAAGGAACTAGCTGGAAGAATTGCTCTAGACTAGAAGTTTGGGAATTGGAAGGCATAAAGAGTGGAATTTCTGTACCAATAAATGCTGAAGCTCTCAGGAATCTGTATTCCCTAAAAAAGAAGCAAAAAGCCTGTAGGAAAGGACTTGCCAAAATACGAGAAAACCGCCTTCTCAAGAAGCGTATAAAATGCTGAAATAAGAAAGAAACTCCCTCAGTTTTACTTCGGTTTTAAGTTTTTTTACTTTAAGTTTTACTTAAAGATAATATTCACCAAAAAAGCATTTTTAGACATCTGAAACTTTGGGAAAAGCCTTCATATGGAAAGGTATTACAGGTCATTGGAATTAGACCTTGAAAATTGTTATAACTAGTAGCAGAGAGTTATTTAGTGCTAGAAACGAAATGATGAGGTAGAGTGCTGTAAGTAGATAGGGCATAAAATGCAACAGTGCAAAATTATGTGCTGACAATCTAATCACAGTAATTTCAGCTGTAACCTGATGAGTTAGAAATTATGTCTGCAGAGAACAACCTGAGTGACTAGCTAGCTCAGACTCATCTCTGATTATCAGGGTGATGAGCCTGTAAAACCCGTAATGCACCCTTGGAATGAATCAGGAAAGGTATTTCTGGAAAAGATGAAGTAAAGTCAATGTATTTGAAATGGGTATTGGTAAGACTTAAATCTGGACTACTGCATACAGTTCAGGTCATATTCAGGAAAAATGGATTTCTGCCTGGAACATTACTTGAGAAGGACTACAAAAAATATGAAGTGAATGTAGCGCTTATTCATGACAGGAGATATAAAGGGCTCAGTTTGTATAGTATTATAAATTAAAGATTGACAGGCATATGACAGATACATATAAATATGTCCAAAGACAACCACAAAAGAGGAAGAAGAGCTTTTGTGGTGAAAGGGTAACACTAGCAGAAATCTGAAATAAATGTGTCCTGAAATTTATGGTTGTTAGGAAAAAGAACCCCCAGTGGAATGATTAGGGGGAAAAACCCAAACAACTTAAAGATGTAGATCATTAAGTCTGAAAATCTCTGATATGGTGATCCATGTTCAGTCCACCAACAGGGTCTTTAAGGTTATATGAGGATGACTCTGGGTAAATACATTAGGAGGATAAAATTTACTTGGTATTTTTCACAATATCATTTATTCAAATAGAAATGGGTGTTTCCTTAACCCCAAAAAGATTAAAATACCAGACATTTTGACCCTGTTCTTAACTCTTTCTACTTTTAGTAATGTTGCACCCTTGGGACACATTCCCCAAACCGCTCCTCATTCTCTTAACTCTATACTGCTTTTGCAAATATTTCTTCTCTCAGATACACTATCATCTCTAACCAGCAGTTGAGTTCAGTTCAGGTTTTTTTTCTCTGCTTATCACCTTTCATAATGTTTGACTTGAGTCCTATATCTGAACAGTGGAGAAGAGTTCTAGACTGACACAGAGACAAAGAAACCCACTCTTTCCTGTTGAGCTGTAACAAATTACCTAATCAAACACTGTAGAACCTATGCTGTGCATAAACAATAGGTTTCTAACTCGCATATACCTACTTCACACTGATTTAAGTAGAAATGGTGCACTGACATGCTAAAACGATCCCTTGTGTTTCACAGGAGATATTTATTTTCCAGTCACAATACCCTCTCATATTCATCAAACACAAAAGAAAAATGGAGGGGAAAACAATTTGTTTTGCTGCTGTTCTAATATAGTGGCTGCTGTGTGATGTTTGAGCAACTGCATTCAGCATATTTCTTCATATCAAAGGGTTCCAGTTCTAACTGAAGGAACCCAAGCAAAAATGATAGCTCAATTATTTCTTTCTCTTTAGGAGAAACTGAGACACTCAGTCTGTACAATGAAATTTATACCAGATAAGAACCAATAGGAGGAAATTATTGAGACTGCAGTTCTCCCTAGATATCAGAGCAGTTTTAGGTATGGCTGATACTTGACAGAAACGCTGGGCTAGGATCAGGTTTAGGATGGTTATAGAAGCTTACACTATTGCAGTGGAGTTTACTGCAACCTTCCTGGAGACGGATATGCCTGTGGAAATAATCAGGGAAGCGATATTTGCATAGATGTTCATTGAGATTTTTTATTTTTCTCATAGCTTCACAGCATGGGGGCCTGGACCAGACTGACTTCTCCTGGGAAAGCCACAGAGTTCCCCCGGGCAGGGGGACATGAATAGCCAATAGTGTACAGAACTTGGATACATGTGACCAGGGAGCAGGGGGTCTGTAAACCCCGTGTAACCATGCTTTTCACCCAAGGCCATCCCCCCCTGGGCAGGGTGGGGCCCAACATTACACCTATAGAATACAATTCCTTAGCTGGAGCCTATCATAAGGGTTTTATCCCAAATGTGACAAAATTCCCATCTTAGGAGGCACATTTTTTTGTTACTCAGATTATTGTTTTGTCCAACTGTTTTTGCAGTGCTTAAGAAATGTGGATGTCTCTCCTTTTACTGGTTCCATAGGATCTCAAATGAAACCTTCCATGGGATCAAGCCTGTGGTTTCAATNTATGCCTGTGGAAATAATCAGGGAAGCGATATTTGCATAGATGTTCATTGAGATTTTTTATTTTTCTCATAGCTTCACAGCATGGGGGCCTGGACCAGACTGACTTCTCCTGGGAAAGCCACAGAGTTCCCCCGGGCAGGGGGACATGAATAGCCAATAGTGTACAGAACTTGGATACATGTGACCAGGGAGCAGGGGGTCTGTAAACCCCGTGTAACCATGCTTTTCACCCAAGGCCATCCCCCCCTGGGCAGGGTGGGGCCCAACATTACACCTATAGAATACAATTCCTTAGCTGGAGCCTATCATAAGGGTTTTATCCCAAATGTGACAAAATTCCCATCTTAGGAGGCACATTTTTTTGTTACTCAGATTATTGTTTTGTCCAACTGTTTTTGCAGTGCTTAAGAAATGTGGATGTCTCTCCTTTTACTGGTTCCATAGGATCTCAAATGAAACCTTCCATGGGATCAAGCCTGTGGTTTCAATCAGACAATTCACTTTTATGCAAAATGTTGGTCGGTATTTTGCCTTACCCTGAACCTTTCTCAGAAGTGGTGATCATTCAAAATTTATGAAAATGGTTGCTTAAAATTTTGTATTTACTGTTGATTTCTCTCCAAAATAAAGCAAAAAATCACTTGCAAAATGTTTTTTAAGTGTCAGTACCACTAAACTCAAAGGTAGAATTTTATTTGGCAACTAGACAACAAGCCACCTCTCGTTTCTGGACTACAACAGCACAAGACTTAGCTGATTTGGCAAATCCTATGTACTCTTACAGGAAGCTCACGAAAAAAGATAAAATTACAACAAATTTGGAAATGGTTAAGTATGAATTCTTCCCTTATTGAGGCAGATGGTGAAATCCTAAGTAATGGAAAGAGGTTTTATGTACAGTTTTGTGAAAGTCCTTCTAATGCAAAATCCTGATTTTCTCTAATTTTTGTGTTTGGTGACATGGCTGGTTCACTGTCTGCAGCTTTAAGGATTGCATGATGCATGATCAGAGAATTAAGCAGATCAACTCTATGTGCAGAAAAGTAGGAGATGTTTTGCTGCAGAATTGCTCCAAATTACTCCTAGTTGGCTTTTAAGCTTGGTGTGTCAGATGATGAAAACCATTTCCATTCAGATGCATACAGATAAGCAGAGTTTGAAATTCTAATCCATGGTACATAAACAAGTTGCCATTGCTGGATGCCTCTCTGTTCTTCAGTGGGAATAATAATTATGGCATAAACATGGAAAAGCAGAGAGTGTCTGCCTGAATGCCAAGAGAATTTGCTGTGAATACAGGTTTCATAAAGGAGAACCTGTCAATTCAGAGTGCCAGAAAGCTGTCTACTGTGCTACACAGAAGGGCAGTGCAATGTCTAAGACAGGCTATTATTTTTCCAACATGGATTTTGAGGGGAGGATGGGATTGCCTTTGCTATGTAAATACTGCTTTTTCTCAGAAAGCTCCTTTGAAATTATTGAACTAACAAAAGGTAAGAAGCTTTTACTTAATCTGTGAACATTCAAGTAACTTGCAGCAGGATGCTAATGAAATAATTGATATGGATTCCTTACATCAGAAAGAAATTAAGTAATTAAACACAATCCTTTTGCAGGGAATAATACATGTCAGCAATTGTGATTCTGTGCCAGTTTTGTGATACAGTAAACAAAGAAACAAAACAAACAAACAAAAGGTAAAAACATATATTTGTAACATCTCTGAGACTGTGTGGGCATCCTGCGTGAAAAAAATATCAGCAGATTAATGTGGATGTTTTTCAAGCTAATTAAATTCAAGTGCGTCATTTCTCACCATGAGCAGCTAATTACAGAACAGAAGAGTTGGATTGATAAGAAGTACTCAGTGCTGTAAGGATAATCAATACAACTAAAACAGTTTCAGTACTAGTCCTGGATCCTAAGATATGTTTAAATAAATAATAAGATTCCACATAAGAAAACATAAATCACTGCCACTACATTCAAGTTCGTATTTACTTATAGCCACACATCATTCATAATACTGAAGCTGACTCAGTGTAGGAATCTCTAGGTATGGATGAGTGGTGGGCAGCTTTTGACTTTTAATATTTTTGAGATCTGATAAATATTTCAGCAATGTCAGTTTGTGTTTTGGAAGACCACGATATTACAATTCTTTAGAAAATAAGATCTAGTCTCCACTTAAAAGAGATTGTTCTGCAGTACAAAGCCACAGTTCAGAGGTGATTTTATTAAATGTTTGGGACCCATGGGATATTTTAGATGGAATATAATCAACATGCATTTTCAAACTTAATCAAGAATCCAGGAATATTAATGTTTCTCCCTGAATCTCATGGGAGTTTACTCACAAAAGAACAGATTTAGGCCTAGCAGAAATCCATTGCTCTTTAGATGATTTGATGATTTTTCTTTCATATACTAGTCAATATATCCTATTCTTTCTACAACTGTTGCATGAATACAGCTGATTCCAAGTCTGTGTGGGAAGATGTGGAGCTGTTCAAGCAGATGGGTATGCCATGTCAGGAAGAACTCTCCCTCCCATGAACAGCAAGGGATTTAAAGCCCTCTCACTATGATAACATACAGTCTACTCCACAGGAAAAAGCACCTTTGACTAAGTGCATCCACTACTGATAGTTATGACCACAGGAATTTCAGCTGCAGCCTTTACTGATATTTAGTTAAAAAACGGATATGAAAATTATCCAACCTATGGCATCAATATTGTTAATATATCAGTGATATGGTATATTAACATACCTTCCAGACCTACTGAGTTTAACATAGTTTGGACCATCTGTTCAAATGCAGCCTTTTAGGAACATCCATGAGTGTATGGCATTCCTTGGTACATGTCCTTGCACATATGAAAAGCCACGCTAGCAGTTCAGGATTAATACTGAATCTTCGTACGCATGCACAATATATTATGTATTCTTATTGCGGAGCTCTGCTCTTATTTAGGAATCTGTCAAACTGCTGCTTTTAAAAACATGAGAGATCATGTAAAGAACACAATAACTTCTTTTCATAAAGAAATGTGTTGCAGGGAGGCATACCCACATCAATGATTTGCTTTCTGGCACAGTGTGGGAACAGTAAACATCGGTGTACTCTGTCTTCTATCAACAAAATTTATGTCTCTGAATACTAGGTCAAAGCTTTGTCTGTGAAGAGACTTTTCTTCGTCTTGTAACTGATCTATTGATATTTTACCAGTTGAGATGAAACAGTGTGGGAACACAAGCATCCTTTGAGCTTTCACTTAAGCAGGAAACTTTCAAAATTCATTTTTCCTTTATTAAAAGCCAAACAATCAACAATAAAGATACAATCCAAAAACTGGTTACAATTTGTTCTGAAGGAGGTAATCAAGTATAAAGTCAAAATGGAGGTGGAAATATAACATGCTTTTTTACAAAATAAGACTAGACTGCTAGTCCAATCTATATCTCATTTCATTTTCGGGTATTTTAGAAGTATTTAGTGATATACAGATAAACAGCTATTGGTAGTCATCTACCATAGTCAAAGAGATTTCAATTCTTGTGATCTCATTTTAAAACAGATTGATTGTACTTTCTTGTTACAGTTCTTTAGGTATTGTACTGGAAGAAAATGAGGGAGACTGAAAGAGACCTACCTGCTGTGTGGTTTACTTGTCTGAGAGTCTGTACACATGCCCTTCACAAGAAGTGTCTTAAATTAGGTTGCAATTGTAGTGATCTCAAAAATGATAGCTGATATGTCTTGGCTAATGACTTCAGACCTCAGAGACTCCGTTGTTTGGAATCACTCATCCAGAGCCTAGCTTATAGTTTCTGGTCATAGGAGCTAGACACCAAAACCTATTGAGGTGAAATAGATACTGGTCACGGATACAACTTTAAATACATGGAAAACTCCAAGGTAAACACTAAGGTACTAGAGTTCATCTGTTCTTTAGAGAGCTGGAGTTGTGTGGAAGTGGAGTTTTATACGTGAATTAAAGTTCCAGAATTTTTACGGGCCTAAGAACTGTTGTGGTTTTGTATCTTATCCTCTCAGTCTTAGTTCTTATAAAATAGGGATAGTGTTACTTTATATTAAAAAATGTTATCACTGTGGGGTATTCTGTGCTGTAGTAATTTTGGTCACTTAAAAACCAGAATTTGTCTACAAAGATAAGAATTTACCATACATTAAATAATGATAATTAGAAAAATACAAACTGTAATTAAAAATCACTTTGTATCTGTATGTGACAAAACAGTTGTGGACATGTTTGACACTGTCCTGCACAACTTCCTTGTCTCCAAATTGAAGACACATGGATCTGATGGTGTTAAAATTACTAAAATTATTAGAGAGACATCTCTGCCCCAGTTAAGGTGAAAATGAAACCATATGCTGAAGTCAGTAGCACAGATTTTTATTTAACAGTACACTGAGGTAGAGAGAGAGATAGGGAAAAGAGAGAGCAGTGAGGGATGTCTTAACATCCTGGGCTGCATCAAAAGAGGTGTGACCAGCAGGTCAAGGGAGGGAATTCTGCCCGCCTGCTCTGCTGTCATGAGAACCCACCCAGAGTGCTGCCTCCAGCGCTGGTGTCCCCAACATAAGAAGGACATGGAACTCTTGAAGCAAATCCAGAGGAGGCCAGGAGATTGATAAGAGGACTAGAAAGACAGGCTGAGAAAACGGGCTGTTCATCTTGGAGCCTATGTGGAAACTTCACAGCAGCCTCATAGTACGTGAAGGGTCCCACAGGAAAGATGGAAGGGGACACTTCATAAGGAACTGTAGTGATAGGACAAGGGGGAATGGGTACAAACTGAAAGAGGGGAAGTTTAGGTTGGATATTAAGAAGAAATTTACTGTGAGTGTGGTGAGGCACTGGAACAAGTCGCCCAGGGAAGTTGTGGATGTCTCATCCCTGGTAGTATCCAAACAAGGTTGGATGGGGCTCTGAGATGGGATACTGGGACTAGATGATCTTTAAGGCCCCTTCCAACCTCTTAACATTTTATGATTCTATGTTACACATACGTTTTGGGTAAATTTGTTTTGTATACAACCTTCACACATCATCAAGACATTTAAGCTATATAACTTCCCCTAATAGTGCATGTCCCTCATGTCTTATAAGCCTCCTCTTTTGTGTTGTCAGATGATTATCACATGTAGCCTCTAATATAAAAAAATCTCTAGGAATTTGTCAGTGGTCATGCTCAGCTGAGAAGTACATTAAACTTGCAATGATGCTATGAAAAAGCATATAATATGCTTTTTGAAAGGTTATCATTTGATAGAAAAAGAAGAAAGCACTTTAATGAGGAAGTATGTTATAAATTAAATCACCTAACACCAACTACACTAACTAAATAAGCATTTTGATCCATTTGCCATTTCTTGCTTTACTTTCATATTTTACTTTTCCTTGCATGGAAAATTCAAGTCTTTGGGTCAATTTGATTTTATTTTAGGCCTGTTTTGCAAAATAAAAAAATAAAGATATGAAAAATGAATGGTGAAAAATATAGTACCAGAGAAATCAAAGTAGCTCTGCTGTCTGTTTACCAACTGCATGCTCTGTTTTGTAACATATTGCCTTATGAGCCATAAATGCAAGATTCCTGCCTTTAGAAAGATGTACCTAGAATTTGTTTTACATAAATTTCACTCGAATGAGTTGCAAAACTGAATGTCATAAAAGCTTCTTGGGAAGTCACTAGAAGCAGATCATATTCATGTTTCCTAAGATTAGCAGCAGAGCATAGGTATTTACATTAACAAATGTCTTCTGGAGAAATTTATTTTCCTTGGTTGACATATATGGAAAGTAACCCATAAATATTGGCAGTCAAATTTGATACCAATTTTTCACCAAAATGCAAAGATAGGATAGTGTAGATCAAAATGTAGGTATGGGTAACATGACACACATTATGGTGCATATTGTATAGTTTTTCTATTAGATCTAAAATGTATCTCCTGTATCACATTTATTTAAATACCTAGCTGTTGATATAATACGTTTTACAAACCCTTTCTAATCACTTGTTTTATGGTGCTGTACACGGGTTTGCTTAGCAAATAGAATAGAACCAAATGTTGAATAATTAATTAGCCTGTGTCTAATGTGCTTTTCCTAAACACATTAACTAGAAATAAGAGGGCTAATATATATCTTATAAAGTTCTGTTGTACAAAACAAATATAGGTATGCATATAAATGATATATGCATTAACTTATATAATTTTTATTCTGTCATCCATATTAAAATCATTTTATGGTATAATAATAAAATTTCATTTTTATGACTAGCTCTTTTTCATACAAATTAAACTTTCAAAAAATACAAAAAATAGTATAACAAAACATTAAGAGGTATAAGCCACTTGATTACATTTTAACTTTAATTTCACCTCTACTGCATAAAATAATTACACGTAAAGCTTTCAACTGTTTTTACACAGAAAAAGATGTGCAATGTTTTTAAGATGTGTTGGAGTAGAGAAACTTGGAGAACAGCTGTTATTCCCGTTAGCAAAGTGTCTATTAAAAGGGCAAAATGTTTGTTTCCTATTGTGTCCCGAAGAGTAAATAAAATTAAATTAAACTTGAATCTATGAATTTCTGAATGAAATGAGATGGATTTTGAAGTATGGGTTTACATTCAGAATTTATGGTACAAATATATATCCAATTAGGTGTGGCATTCCTATCGTTTTAACAGAGTGTGTAGACTTGTGGTTGTTAATTGTAGTGTCACATTTACTTCTCTTTGTTTCTCTTTTTTTTTAAGTCAGTCTATCTATCTATCTATCTATCTATCTATCTGGTCTTCTTAGTGTGCTGTTAACTCATTTAAAGTGAAGATTCATCACATTTAAGCTGTTCCTTTCTTACTCTATAGAAGGTATAATTTTGAGAGACAGATCAAGCAGTTGGAGGAAACAAAAAGAAGAGAAATGCAGTACAAAACCCCAGCAACTATCTCTTGGAATTGATAGACAGTCAAGTAACAAAATCAATTAAATTTGGTATAAAAGGAAAAAAAAATTATGGGTGCATCCACATTTATAAGATTATATGAAAACTGTAAAACTGCAATGGTGGAACCATACAGTAGCTTTTAGCTAGAGAACATAACTTAATTCCTAGTTCCACGTTATAATGCACTTGAAAAATTTTCAATTAAATTTAATACGTTTCTACCATGTTTTTCTGCAAAAATTGCTTACTGCTAGGAGTCTTTGTTGTGTGTGGTCTCCTTTAAAAAAATATACAGAAAATGCATAGTTCTTACATTACTTCAAACGTGGGCCTATTTTCTCAATGAAACAGATCTTTTAAACTATATGGTTCTTTAAGTAATGTGGTAAGCCTCACAGGCTATGCTTCCTAGAGCTCTGGCTGAGGAATTGGCCCGCCAGATCCACTGCAGAATGGTATGGGGCACTGGGCCAAGTATCAGGGTTGAATCTGTGGGTTAATATGCTGGGGTGGTCTTGGGGCACAAGGTAATTTTCTGTTTGGAAAAACGCATATTACAAGATGTTATTGTTCCTAAAAATAATTTAAGGCCATGTATAGCTATCTAAGAAAACTAGATAAAGATACGTGTGATATGTACCTTTAGAAACTTAAAGCACCTTGCTTGTTGGTTGACTTTGTATAATAGGGAGACAAATAATCATTCCCTACCACAAAGTCTCCTTGTAATTCAACTCCAAAGCATAGTTTAAAAATTTTTTTTTTGCATTTGTTTTTTTACATCCTGTTATTTTCAAGGCTTCATTTTTTGATGAATTATGTGTTAATGAAATGCAGAATGGATTTGGTTACTAAGTCATTATTGTATGCCTCTCACTTGTAACATTCATTCTCACAGTCTAAGTAACTGAAGGCAGTAATACTAGTCTACTAGTTCTTGATGTCTCAGAAATATTTTAAATTGCTAATGATTTCTGTTACACGTTATTCTAAGGGTTATAGTTGCTTCTCTTTTTTCAAAATAATCTCCACAAAAATTAAAAAAATTATTTTTCTTCGCTTATCAATATCTTTAGGAACACTGTTACATACATTCGGTGTGCTGGTTACTGTTATTGTTACTATGAACACAGGAAAACAAAATCAAAGTTGTTGAAGGCTGTGAATCTCCAGATAGCAATAATTTGTCTCTTCCCCTGTACAAACCCAATACTATTTTCTATATTCCAAAATGTCCTTTCAAATACAATTTTCAAATATGTATGTTGTTGCTCTTTAGGAAACATAAATTTGAATGGAAAGAAATAAGTATATTTTATCTTACACCTATGAGAGTAATTAAGAAAATCATTGATGCAAACTCTGTATTTTAAAATAAAGATGGAACAGTGGTGATGATAAAGTGGCATCATTATTTCATGCAGTTACTGAGAAAGAATGTACAATGTGAAGAAGGCCAAAGGAGACCGAGCAGAGAGATGGAAAATCAGAGAAAAAAATAGAACAGTACAGTCTGACTGAACTTTGGCATAACTTGATTTGTAAAGGGCACAGATTGCAGATTTAGCTTTCCAACTTCTTCACAGCAGGGTACTGTTTCTATGACTTGGTACAGCCTTGGCCCCCAGTGCAGTCACCTTCCACTGAGGATATTTCTCATGACAGGTTGGACCAATCAAGCCTTGGAGGACTCTTTGTCAGTCAGGCTGGGCTTCTGAGCCAGAGGAATATACACAGACAAGTGACAGGCCATTTCAGACTGTCTCTTTACAATTTATATTATGTTCAGGATTTAGTATTAGCATCTCATCTTTCCTATTTAAGCTTTTAACACTGTTTTTGCTTTTATTTCTCTGCACAGTGTACTGCATTATGCCAATCCGATCCAGAAGGTTCACAATTTGTATTGCAGTAAAAACAACATATAAAAATAAAGGGACAGAGCTTAAGGGTGCAGCTTAAAAAATAAATTCTTCTGTCCTATTTTCTTAGGTTACCTGCTTGAGTGTTTTATTATTTTGATTAACCCTTACTTAAAATTTTGTGTGGACTTCTTATGGGTTGGCAGAGGGAAAAGGTGACTCAAGGGAGCCCACAGTGATATTCATGACATTCTGTATGTATTTATGTAGGCAAAGTTTCTGGACAGAATTTCAGAGCTGCTTTAAAAAAACTTGTCTGCAATAGCTTTACAACACTTAATAAGACTAAGCTGGTTTTCTTTTTTTTTCCTTTGAGGCACTTGAATTGCAAATCACCGATCCAAGGTCTTATAGCCTTGAAGTTCAAGTCAGATTATCAGCGAATATTAGAACACGCACATGTGAGACGGCCTTTACAAGCTTTAAGATCAAAAAGTCACTGCGCAACCTTCAGAATAATATCATTCTGTCACTCAAGCAAGCATTAGAAGGCTGGAAAAGTTCAAGCTTTCAAGCAAACTTTAGAACTCCTTTTTCATAAAGTGATTTTGACCATTTCCACCAGAAATCTTGTATGGAACAAATCAAGTTCCTACCTTCAAAAAAATACATTATACTTCTTTCTAATGAAGAAAAATAAAATCCCCAAATATACCATTACATTTGCTGAATATATTCTGAAATTAAAATATCTTTTGATATGTCTGATTTAAAATTGCCTTTCCAGGCTTGGGTTCCATAGCCCCTGTGGTCTTAGCTGGTGTGCTTTGCATCATCTCTTGTCTAATGTTGAAATGTGGCATACCATATTAAAAAAAAAACCCAAACCAACAAGTTTTGAGTTAAAGTGTTATTAGGTCCTGTAGAACCCATGAGATTACTTGTTTGTTTAACATACAGCAGGTACAGAAATGCTTTGCTAGGTCAGGGTTGTAGAGTTAATGTATTCTGATGGAGTCTGCTGTCAACATTGTACTGGAATTTTTTTTGTGTCCAGACTCATTATATTTTTTTCTATAGAGTTGTGAAAGAAAAGAACATTAGATCACTCATTCTTTACAGCATCATTATGAATATATGAAACTTAAATATATATCACAGTTGATGAAGGAAAATATTTTCCCTGGTAGAGGAATACTAATGTGTATGGATAGTACTTTTAGGAATACAGGCTAGTACACTGTACATTAGACTTTTAACATCTTTGTACCTTGAATTTTCTATGAAAGCTCATGGTACTGAATATGATTTCACATAAACTGGTGCAGGATTAGAGTTTAAATCGACTCTACACAGTGTAGATATATTACCATACAGTGTTATCTCAAATGTCAAAGTGTAGAAATTGAATCATTTGGTAATTAATTTCATAAAATCATAACCTCATGGACTCATAGAATCATAGAATGGTTTAGGTTGGAAAGGACCTTAAAGATCACCTAATTCCAAACCCCCTGCCATAGGCAGGGATGGTACTCACCAGAGCAGGTTCCTTAGGGCCACATCCTGGCCTTGAATACTTCCAAATGCTAACATTTTGATGTTATGTACTCAACACTTGGGGTTTTAAGTAACCCCATTTCCATTTAATTTATAACACCTTTAAGACATTCTCTAAAAGATTCTGCTTTGAATTCTTTTCTTATATTAAAAAAGCAGCTTAGATATTTGTGGTTTCTCTTAAAGCGAATGGAAACAACAGCAAGGGATAACTAAATGTAATAAAGCAGGAGCAAGCCTGTAATTTCTATTGGCAAAGCAATTATTCTGCCACGTAGTTTATTAATTGCTGACCTATTGTCTCCAGGAGTATTGTATGGCTACTAAGTACTCAGAATTAGTGCCAGTGGCTGGCTGAGATTCTAATAGCAATTACTTAATTAGAAGATATTTCTGGATGTATTTCTACCAGTAATAATATTCAAGGAGACTTACTGGTATCATTATCCTCATCTACTGGTCTTTATACTTTTCCTTCACAGCAGTTTCTTGGTTGCCAAAACCCTGACATATATTTTGGGACTCAAGTTATACTTTTGGTCCAAGAATATTTGATAACATGTAGAACTATATTTTCCAGGTATTCTTACAAAAGATATGGGACAACAATTAGAGCAACAAGAAATACATGGCAGATAAAATGAAGAAGGGATGAAAAATGGATTAGTTTTACCTAGCAGAGGAGATTCTACTGATTTACTTTTTTTTCTGTGGTAGTTGTTTTTTTTTTTTTTCTTATTTCACCTGGTTTTGAATTCTGTTGAAATAATAGCATGCTGAAGTACTGAGATATGTTTTGAATATTGAAATTTTAAAAATATCTATTCATTTATGATTGACCAGTATAGTGCTGGAAAACAGAATGGTAAGTAGGACAAAATACAGTGGAAGTTGTATGTTTTTATCTATATTCTTGCTTGAAATTAGGACACTTGTCAGAAAAGCTTTGGCTTAGTTTTGGGAGCAATAAGAAAAGGTTATAATTTCTAACAGTCATATTAATGTTTGTATTACACAGGATGAAAAAGAAGCTTAAATGTCAGTTTGGATAAAATTGGAATAAAATTTGGACAGTTTATGGTTGCAGACGTTTTATTTTTGTTAGTTGTGATCTGAAACAGAGCCAACTCAGAACAAATTAATCACAGTCAAGGAAATAAAAGAATGACCCACTAGGATATCGAGTGGAAGACCGAGGAAGTATAATAACACTATATTTTGCAATGCTGAAAAATAAAGCCTCTCTGATAGTACAGGAAAAGTTCACTTCAGTTGCACTGAACAAGTTATCTTTAAGGAGGGAAGCTCCTGTGAGACCCCACCCAGAATACTGTGTCCAGCTCCAGGGCACTTAACACAAGAAAGACATAGGCCTGTTGAAACAGGTACATAGGAGGGCAACAAAAGTGATCAGAGGAACACTCCTCCTTTGAGGACAGCCTGAGAGATTCTGGGTTGTTCAGCATGGAGAAGAGAAGGCTCTGGGGAGACCTTACAGTGCCTTCCACTGCTCAGAGAGGGTCTGGACAGGGATTTCTTACAAAGCTAAGTATTAAATTGCAGTGATAGTACAAGGGGTGATGGCTTTAAGCTGAAGGAAGGTAGGTTTAGTTCTGATATTAGGAAGAAATTCTTT
>VYZQ01017154.1:0-21848 GCA_013400655.1 Mystacornis crossleyi
GGAGGGAAGGGAAGGAAAACCCCGTGAAGACGAACAACTCTTCTTCTTTTAAGAACTATCTTTGTCTAGAGTCCCAACAGGCACAGCATGCCCGCATTACAGCCAGCAGAGAACCAGCCCCTGCTCAAGAGACCATCTCCTGACTCAGTTTCCTGATAAGACGTGCTCAGAGAGCCCTGTCTCTCTTCTGTCAGCTCTAGAATGTTCCAAAAAAGAAATCTGTTTGGACATTGGGAACTCAAAGGGTTTTACATTGACAAACTTTGGGTCACACCTACAGAAATTTAAAATGAGTGTGTTATAGAAACCATTTTAAAAATTTTAGAACTCGTGTTTGACCCTCAAGGCCTTTATTTGCTGCAGCTTATGATCTTCTAAAAGAGTAAACTTTCAAAGCAATCCGTAGGAAATACACATAAACCCCCCTTTATTTATGATCAAATTGCATGATTATTTTTCATGCATAACTCCTAAAATTCATCCCAAAGTGTCTTGACTGTATTGCATCTTCAAAGTGCATGGAAACAGAATTGAACTTACAAAGCTATTTGAAACTTAAGCTTTTGTAATAAAAATGTAAAAACCCCTCCTGGGTTACATATTATACAGCAGAAAACAGGAAATAATCAAAGAGTTTGCAATTTATCTTCATAATCTTCATCCAACAATGCAGTTGCACTCAAATTTTTCCAGAAAGCATTATTTGGCTACTAGACAAAAGAGCTTCTGAAGAATTTAACGCATTTAGTAGAAAAAGAAGTCACTAATCCATTTGAAACAGATTCCTAGTGACAAAATAAGAAAGAAAAGCCTTGTACTTTTCAGGGTATGATAGCAAAGAATTGTAGTCTAGTTTATCTAATTACCATCCTTCCAATTGTACGTGAAAACCAGGTCTTCAATGTGAATAATATGCGTAGTGTGTACTTTTAAGTATAATTTCTTTTCAAATTTTATTTTATTTGAATGACTGTAAAGATCATGTCCCATGTATCATCCATATTCTCATCAGAAGAGAAATATTTCAGGAGTGTTAAAAGCTGTACCACTTTAAACTACAGGATCAAAAAATATAGTAATTTTATAGACTGCAGTTAATGCTTGTGAAAGTCATTTTGGTTTATCTCTCTATGGTTTATCTCCTATATTAATTTTGATAGAAAACATAGATGTCAACAGACCTTAGGTGAAACAGTGTGTTGGAGTGGGGATGGCCTGCAACCTTCCCTGGGAGACAGCTTAAGCCCGTAGCAAGAATCAGAGGACGATATTCTTTGTAGATATTCAGAGATGTTCTGTATTTTCTCACAGCCTCATGGCTGGGCCTAGCACAGACTGTTCAGAGAGCTCTCTCAAATCATCTCAACACTCCCCTAAGGACAGCATTACCAGGATGGGGTTACATTTGAAATGACCGATGAGAAACAGGTTTAGGCACAATAGCATCAGGGAGCCTGGCAGCCCCGTGTAACCTGACCCATGCTCCCACTCCTAAGTCACCTCCCCAGGGGGCAACCTCCACAACAGTGCTAAATTTTCTTTTTCTTGCTAAGAAAATAGGTCTCTTCTTTCACCAGCTGGCACAGCTGGAAGAAATTTTCAGAGAACAGGATTCTTCTCAGCCAGTTGTAAAGGATGATTAAAGTTCATATGATCTTGAAGACTGAGGTTTCTTCAGAATTCTGAACTGTTTAGATTTTGGTACAATTCTAATTTGAGTAACTTTGCATCAAATTGATATAAATACACGTGTACTTTTGAAGAGTGCAATAGAATTTAAACCTTTTTTATTAAATAATTCATTATGAGCCCCAAAAAGGAGAAACCACGTTCTTCAACCTCTGACTCCTACTTTTAAATTCTTTACTCAAGAAATATAGTTGTCAGATTCAGTCTCCAAGAGAAGTTTTCATAGAAAAAGGAATAGAAATTGTTTTAAAAGGAGCAGAGTATTTTGCCTTTTCATCAGTTAGATCTGTTTGATTACAGCTTCATGCTTTGAGAAAGAACAGGGCAGTGAAATGCATTATAAAAACAGAGTACACACTTCATCTTGTCTCCAGTGATTTACTTTTACAACATTTTTCTCCAGGTGTTCTGTAGAGAATTGTATCTGACAGATATGGAGAAACATTGAACAGCAAGCATTTGCTAGGAGACCTCTGCTGATAAATAGGAGACAAACATGCATATATATGGATGTTTTTGATTCAGAGCAGAAGACAACCAGCAAATATTTTCTAAAAAAATGCTTCACTGGCTATCCTTATGTTATCATGCTCTTCAGCTAAAAAGTAGTGGAATTACTTGAAGAAAAATTCCTGTTTAATTCAATTTTTGTTCCTATATTTTGAGGTGTCATATAGATTGTAAACTCCCAGAGATAAAAGTCTGACTCTAACATGGAGATCACTGACTAATGAGCCCAACATATGACAGAAAACACTGAGTTTGTGTAAAGCAACTTTAACCCACCTATGATGATCTTTAAAGGCAAGGTAAGGAGTGCAAGCAGTTACTCAGGCAAAAAAAACAGTGAACCACTCACCAAAAAAGGAAGATAAAGATGAAAAACAAAACAAAACAAACAAACAAACAAACAAACAACCCAACAAAACAAAAAAAACAAACCCAACAACCTTGTGAGAAGTGTATTCTCCCTGAGCAGGTGATAGATAAAACCTGAGTTTGTGAAAAGTTTTCCCCATGGGATTCCTGGAGAAGAAGAAATGAAGACTGGACATGGACTTGGAAAACAGAAGTCCAGACAGGAATGTCAAGATAAATGGAAGAGAGAAGGCAGCATAAAAAACTGACGGCCTGCATTTACTGAACAACAGAAGCTGAATGGCAGATCAATAAACCAAAAAAAGAGCGACTGTAAGAACACGGCAGGAGGATTAAGCACCAGTTTAGGAACAGCTATGCTGCACTGGGTAGCAATGAGAAGAAACATGCTGAAAGAGAAGATAGGATGACAGAAGAGAGAAGCTGCTAGTCCCATAAGAGAAGAGGTAATGGAGATAGCTTTGAGAAATTGCCCAAGTATAAAGAAAGACATTATACAGAAGAGAAGGCAGGATAGTCAACAGACAGGAGAAATAACTCAGAATAGAGCTTTAAGATGGGAGGAAGTGTTTTTGTGACTGGAGAGTCCTTGGTGAGCACTAACAACCCTGCCATTACAAGAGATCCAGAAGAGAAGTATAAAGTCTGCCAGGAATAAGCATGAACACTGTGAGGTCAAGGATGAAAGGAATTTTCAAAGAAACAGGGGGAAATATACAGACATTGATCACTTTCCATGCTGGGACACACCCTAGATTTCAAATGGAACAGACCAAGGGAATTACTCCAAACTAGGGTAGCCACTGAGAGGCACAGCTGCCTCAGGTGATATCCAGCAGAACTGTTCCAACTACTGGGGAAGGAATCTAAACATGGTCATTCTCCTCTAGGCCTGCTTCTCAGAGGTAGGTTACGAAAAACTCCTCAGATATTTAAAATAATTTCTTGTACTAAGCACGAGAAGTGTATTTTGTAATATAAAAATATACACTATAGTTTATGATATACAATATAAACATGTACTTCGGTAAGATAAGATGTTGGTGCCACTCAGTATTATATTGGACATTATTAATGGTAATGGGAAAGAAGAGAACTAGAATGTGAAGAGCAAAACATATAAAGATAGACTCAAAAGGAAATTTCAAAACCTGTAAGAGAGTATCGAGCTCCAAGTAGACAATGAAGCACTAATCAACATCCATTTAATATGTTCTTTATTACCCTTGAAAAGAAAAATGCAAAGGTATTTCACTTGCTGACACAAAATTAGCAACCCTGTGAGCATGGGAAAGATCAAGTCCTTGTAATGGAAGGACTTCATGGCATTAAGGAATGGAATAAAAATATGGATGAAATTCAACCACAGAAAGTAAAGGTCATTCATGCAGGGACCAATAATGAGAATTTCTTCTATAATCCAGGAGCTTCTCAGTTGGAAACAATAAAGAAGGAAAGCAGCTGGATCTATCAATCAGTCACAGAGTATCTATGAGCCACCAATGCCATGCAAGCATGAAAAAGTGAATGTGATTCCAGGTTATGTAACAGATGGTTATAGGCAATTCCTTGAAGAGCCACTGACACTGTCTGGTGGTGTGCCCTCATTTGGAGGGGACGCAGCGTCCTTCCTGCAGATGTCCCTGGGAGGGAAGCGTCTTGGCAGGGTATTGGCGAAAGTTGTGCTCGCTGGCTGGCTCCTCGTAGGAGGAGGCACGTGCAGACAAGCCTGGTGGTGTGGCTGGCATCACCCAGGGGCAAAGAAGTTGAGAGGGACCTTTGGTGTGGGTTCCAGCAGGCTTCTTTGCAGTGGAGGGTCCAGGGACCAAAGGCGAGGGGCAGCGTCATGTAGGACATTTTATACCGGGGTAGAATGGGGTGGAGAAAAGGGAGACAACCAATGCGATACAGCCAAAGGGGAGGATGCAATTGTAACACCACCAGTGGAGAGAACAGGGAGGCGGAAGTTACAACTGGGAGCCAATGGGGAACCGAACATGACAGAACTTTCTAGATGAAGGGGATGCGGCTTGGACTTAGGTGCTGCCCAGGGAGATGTGGTTTAAACCTCAGTGCCGCCCATCGACCCACCCTCCAGCTCACTATTCTGGGTGGGGAAATCCACCCACTGGATAGCACAGGCTTGGTGGGCACTTGACTGCCACAGCCCAGGGGTGGGCTGGGCCACCACAGCAAGCCGTGGTGTCATTCCCATAGTTTTAATGGTAATACACCAGCAAGTGGTAGATTAACGAGCAGATACAGACGTTTTCTAAATCAAATAAACAAAGGACTCATACCCTGAAAAATGATTAAGTGATGGTAGTTTAGCAAAAGCATTATAGAATTTTTCACCTATTATTATGCACTAAAACTAGGTATTAAAGTCAGGGACTGGTCCCTTTTACTCTGGTGTAATGCAATTGCAGAAAATAATACAGGTTCAGCCACAAGACAACTTACAATTATAGGTTTAATCATGCAAGCACATCCATTAATAACTGCATATTGAGGTACTTTTAATACTTCAGATTCAAAATTATTAGTTTAATAGCTCTCCATTTAGTAATCAGAGGAGCACAATTAGAATAGGAATGTAAGCTGGCAAGGCATATTCAAAGCAATGTGAAAAGTGATATATGTGATAATGGAAATCACCTAATAAGAATGTCCTGCAAACATAATGCTGCTACTCACACATTTACTATTCTGTTTATTGAATTTGTTAATCTTCTCTTAGGAAGCACCATCACTAAGAGAGATCCTGGATTACTAACCATCCCAGGTTACACGTACTGTTGGTAGTCATTCAATGTGAATATTGTTGGTCCCTTCCAACTCAGTATATTCTAAAATGCAATAACTTTTGTGGAAGAATAGTACATGAACTCCTAACAAAGCAGCAAAGTTAATTGCCAAAAGACTGGATAGCATAATTTGAAATTTAGGACTTTTTGCCTTAAAGTAACCTTTGAGAGGTTGCACATTTTTTCGAAGGGCATCATCAGTTTTCTGGTAGTGACATGTGAAGACCCTGATCTTTTTGCAACTATGCAGTGGTCAAGAACATGAATCCCTGAGGATTTTCCTTTGCAGCATAAGATTTGTTATACATTCTTCTTTCACCTAGACGGAGCTGGTTTTATTTTTTAATTATTTGAAGAATATTTCTTGCAACTTTTCTCTAACAGGAAGGAAGGAAGTGAAGAAAGCAATCAGTAGGTAGTCAGTATGAATTATCTATTTCATTTAAAATCTATTTCTCATAAGGCTTAAGTATAAATTATATGAATATTTATCATAAGAAAACTGCAGAATAGATGGATGGAGAATTTATTGAAACAGGATTAAAAAGATAAGGATTTCTAGGTGCACTCAAATACAGAGATAAAAGAAGAAATAACAAATTGCTTGTATAATTTCTTTGCATTATCTTGTCACATGGAAAACACTTTCTCCATCAGTTAGACCATTGTAATTTAATTCATTTGCACAACCAGGTATCATGCTACAAACTTTAAACTTCCTGAAATGCAAATTTCTATAAGATTACAGACAGCATGTATATACTGTTTAATACTTCCTTATTTTTTAAAGACAATACAGGTGCAATGGACTTGTGAGCACAGAATAAAATGTTTTTCTGAAGGCTAATAAACTTTATTTGTTGGTTTTGGAGTTGTAGACAATTTTTTCTCGTCACATTGAAGAGGTTATACTAGTCAATCACTTAAATTTAATGAATTAAATTCTGCTCAAACAGGCCAACAGTTAGTATCAAAATTGTGTGAATTAACTTATCAGTCCAGAAATTTTTGCTGTTAATATCTGCTTCCAAAAAATCTAAGGATTTATCATTAATGTCTAAACCAAGAGGACAAGAAGAAATTTTAGACCAAGCCAAAACATGCCAGAACCTTCATAAAAAGAATCAGTTGAAAGCCATATATTACCTCACAATTACTATACAGTCAGATAACTTATATCAAAGGATATTTAAACAAGCAGAAGTTTGAACTAGAAGCGGCATCTTCTCCTTACTGTATTAATCCATAATACTAATAATACATTTTTAGGAAACAAGTACCTTTCAACAATGAAGGGATGGCAAGTACAAAATATATAAAATGTACTTCTGGGATTCTTACCTAAACTTCTCTCACGCTGATGTATTTATGTGGCTGACCTTCTTTACTTATAGAGGCACAAAAATTAAAAATTTAAAATATATGACAAAATTATGTGAGAATTGATACAATATGAATGAAGCTAACAAATAATTATCATGACAATATGTTACAGTCAATTTACCTCTGCTCTGCTATAAATTATACGTTTGGGATACAAACCGAGTAGAACAGATATTTGATAACTGTGAGAGCAATAGGTCTCAGTAAATTCTTAGCAGCTCCTAGAGTTGGGCATTTTCCTGGAAAAAGCGAAGCAATATGAATGGAGATAGAAGCTGTTGAAGTAAGCAAGCATAACACAAAGAGAAGCAGCAGGTGTATGTAGATGTGGGTACCTATTACCATTGGAGGTATCGATAACATGCCATATGAAATATAAAAACAAGTGAAAATTACTATAAATGACTCAAACGCGTACTGTAGCGGTGCTTTGTGTTTATGTTTTGTATTTTATGTTCAATTTATATACTGTACTACATTTGGTTTGTTCTAGGTACCCCTTTTTACTTCTCCAGAATGGTATGTCCCACTTCTGTACCTCCCCTAAGGTGTGTCCCTCCACCCTCTCCCCTCCCCAGGAGACCTGTCTGTCATCTCGGGACCCAGCCTGGCCTCTAGAAAGTTCCAGGCTGGGCGTCGAGTGATAGGCTAGGCCTCCAGGAAGTCCCTTCCCCCTCCTGGCAATTGGTTCCCAGGAGTGTCCTTTCCCCTGAAACCACTCCCTGAGCTGTTCCCATTGGCCCTTCCTCACCTCCTACCCCTTTCTCCGCCCCCCAATATAAGTCCCGATTCGGGCGTTGTTCGTTGCTCTTCTCAGGTAGTCTCCCCGAGGTGAGGTGGGTCAGCCAGACTCCCCAATAAACTCGGTTGGAAACCCCTCAACAGAGTCCTCCTTTCTCTTTCGCCTGCGTCGTTAACCTACTGGATTGCTTTACCTTGGAGTGCGTTCTTGGGAGGAGACAAAGAACTCACGGGATCGGCAAAGTCTGCGTGCAGACCAAGCCGTACCCGTCCCGGTGTCAGCGGTGACAGGGAAGCCGGGTCACCGGAGGAACTACTCCGAGCAGCCTCCACCGCGACAGCGTACACTTGTTTTCTCATAACCAGCTGATATATTGCCAGAAAATATATATTGGAAGTTTGGCTTTGGAAGATTAATGGTTACATCCAGTGGCCATATAAGGTAGACCAAGTTGCCTCAGAATCTCTGAAAGGGAGCATATATTTCAATACTTATATTACTGAAGACAATACAACAAGCTAATTCAGGTGGAACAATTTCTAATTCTATCTGATCAATACATTTTTTCTGGTTTTGCCATGATTTTAGATTACTGAAATTGTATTTTAAGTACACTATAGCTTTAAAGGGGGAGCATATAACTTTCTCCAACTCCCTGAAAGGAGGTTGTAGCAAAGGAGGTTGTTTGTCTCTTCTCCCAGGTAACAAGTAACCGGACCAGAGGAAATGACTTCAAATTGTGCCAGGGGAGGCTTAGATTGGATATTAGGAAAGAATTCTTCACTGAAAGGGTGGTCAAGGGTTGATTGGAATAGGCTGCCCAGGTAAGTGGTGATATCACATCCCCAGAAGTGTTCAAAAAATGTGTGGATATGGCACTTGTGGTAGAGTGGTGAGCATGGCAATACTGTGTTAATGGGTGGACTCAGTGATCTTAGATGTCTTTTCCAACCTTAATGATTCAGTGATTCTATAGAACATATAATTTAAAATAATGTAGTTTTATAATTAACTTCCGAATCAGTGGGTAAGTTGTCTTCAGCTAGATTTTTCCTTATTGGCCCAGATGTCTGCCTGCCTGCAGTTGCATGGAAAAGCCAGATGTGTTGTAACAGAGGCCCAGAGTAGTGTTGATGGAGGATTGGCTAATATGGGTCCCTTGGGGAGCATATGCTATGTCACAAAATACGTATTTGAAAAAAATCAATCCTTGTGTGTTTTGAGATCTCTTCAAAATACAAGAGAGAACAACCTGGGCTAAAAAACACTTGCCTTCTTGGTCCCTGACTGTTAATGTCACAGGCTTGAATTTTCCCATGTTAAATATAAAATGTGAGTGTAGAATCCTCTGCCTGTAGTCTGTTGACATGTATGGTGCACTTTTTCAAGGGTGCCCCCAGGTATTTGTGATGTACTTCAGGAAGACAGTTGAAACAAAACAGAACTAGAGAAACACATGATGAAAATCTTATTCTAAGTTGTGCAAAGTAATACTTGAGAAGCATCATCTGGCCTGATGAACAGGCCTATTTGCTCCAGACAGTAGATGACTACACAGCCATGCAGTCTGGAGCAGTTCCATTCCCAATACCTCTTCCTCTCTTTTCCCAGACAGCATCAGACAGGCTGCTGGAGAATCCATATTCATCTTCAGTAGGTTCTCTTCACAGAGGGCCCAGGACATGCCCCTTGCCTCAACTATTCTGCTCATCCTCATAAAACACCAGCCTAATTCTAAAAGACAAGTTTCTTCAGTGATAACATACTCAAAAAGTTGTCACTGCTTCAGATTCTTCATAAGAAAAAATAATTTTAGGGATAAAAACCTCAAATTCTGAACAAACTTCCTGTGGTGATTCTGAAAAGCTATGAAATAACACTGATTACAGCACCCCGACATAAAAGTAGGTAGATCTAAATAACTCTAGAAAAGGCTTTCGCTGCATACACAAATTTGTCTTTTTACTTTGGTAAAACCTATTGGTCAGTGAAACTATCAAACACTTTAATGATACAGCCTTTAACTGCACAGAGTAATGTGTTGAAAGTTCATGCAACTGATATAAAAATTATGGTAGAGGTGCAATTTTAGTATTGACTTTATTTCAGAACTTAGCCAATAATAGAAATACATGGACATGAAGTTCTTCTCTGTAATAAAAATTATACAGAACTCATTTCACATATTAAAAAATTAACTTCATAAATTTAGTCCTCAGAAAGACACAAAAACAAATTATTAAACAATTTTCTGTAAGGATCTTGAAGATGTTATATCAGTACAAAATCGATGATTATTTGTCAAGAGGCACTAGGACACAAACGAATGAATTTAAGATACAACACAGGAACATGGGGGAAAAAGCTATAAAGAAAAAGTATTCTACCATGAGAATAGTCAAACAGGGCCTCTAAAAGGCTGTAGATTCTCCATCCTTAGGGATATGCAAAACTTGACTGGAAATGGTTGTGAGCAACCTTATCCTTTTGGACCCAGAGGCTGGATTAGATGACTTCTGGAGGTCTCTTGCAACCTATGTTATTCTATGGTTCAAAGATTTCATTTTCTTCTTTGATGTGTAACCTGATAGGTTTTACTGGAAGAGTAAAGCTGTAGCAGTGCAATACCTCAGCTTTACTAAAGCTCTTCTCATGTCACTTAACATCTAGGAAATTACAGTTTTGAATTACTGAAAGATAGAATTCATAGAAATACTAAATTAAAAGACAGTTAAGTCACAAGTTTGGTAGTTTTCAATATTTCCTGCAAGACCGATAACCAAGCAAATACTGTGAGTCTCCAATATCCATGCTACATAAGGGAACTAAATATAAGAACCATTTCACTCTGAAAGGTTCTTACTCATGGAGCCATCTTTTAACAAGCCTTTGTTGGCTCTTGCCAGCTTAACTGTTCTTAGTATTTGAGGAGCTTGTTAAAACATACAGTATAAAAAACTACATATTCAATTATTGATACTTTAAGATCAGTGCTTGTTTAACTGATTTGGAAGCTGACACAAGAAGGAGGGTGTCTTGTATCTCTTTGTGGAAACACTCCTTTAGCATAAACTAATATATTTAAGTGCTACTGTTATCGAAGAAAGGACAGCCCTGTAGCCTGTACCTCCTGACCCCACAGTACCTCCTGCTGTAGGGATTGGGGAAGTTAATTCAGGATCCTTTCTCTTCTTTCCATGCTGTCACTTAAGTGTGGAAGCTCTACTTCACAGTTTCATAAAGCTCTTCAACATCACTGGTAGCACAGGCTGGTGTCCTATAGGGAAGCTTCCACTAACTGTGGGCAGCAAATAAATGGAAATTATTTAAATTGTGTGTGCCACCACTTACACCAGCAGCAGTGACTTATCAGGTATAAAATATATATGACGGAATTCAATTGCTGTTGCAATATCATGATGAAACGTTGAAAAGTTGCTGTTAAATATGTGATATGGTGTTTAACACATGGAAATTTATTTAAATGTCTGAAGTATGAGAGGTTTCTTTATTATCTTCCTTTCCTTTATAGCTCATTTTCACAGTTCTAAATTTTCTTGATGTTGATTTTAACCTCCCATGGTTTGCATACACTTTAACTTTCACTTTAAGAAGCAGTCTGAGCATCTGAAAAAACTTCTTTACTAATTTATAATGGCATTACATAATTGAGTAAATTATGAAGAATTTATTCACTTTCCCAGCAGAATTTTATCCAATAAATGTAATTAGCATCTAATATTTTGCAAGCAAGGCTGACATCCTGTAACCTGGCCACTTGCTGATCATGCAGTACTGCTACTTCCAACTTTGTCTTATTTCTAATTTCTGTATACCGTCTTGTTATCCCATCTTCCTTTTCTTTATACAGGTCTGAAACTATTTGATCAGTATGCTACTCACTGGCCCATTACTTGAATAGTTTCCTACAAAAGAAACCATTTCTTTTACTGGAAGAGGGTCAGCCTAGTCACTAGCAGGTTCTTCCTCTGAGGCCAGATGCTCATTGATGTTCTCATTTTGTTTGGGATGTGGTTTTAAAGCCATTCTGTCAGCTTGCACAGCTTTGCAGTGGACTGAATTGATCCAGAAGTTAATTGCATTGACATTAACCTTTTTTAACAAGCCTAAAGTATCAATAAATCACTTCTTTAGTCACTGCACTTTTCCTGCTGCTTTATTGATATACTTCACCTGATAATTAGGGTGAAAAAGATGTCTTCCTTCTAATATACTTTGCATGCTTAATAATATCTTTCTAAAGAAAAAAGGTAATGTTAATATACATGAACACATAAAAATAAGTTTATCAGGTTACTTTAGCTTTGCTATTCTTATCCTTGTTGTAAGATTTGGTTTCAGGAAGATGTTGCACTTGTGGAACACAGTTTTACTTGTTATGTAGTCTGACTGACAAGTCCAACTACAAGTCCATAATAAAACTTTTCCAAATAACCCAAAAATTCCTCTGAAGACACAAATTTTCTGTTTTTCCCCCTTTCTCTCCTTTCACCCCCAGATCTGTCTTTACAAGTACCTTATGAACACATACTGAGTGCCAAGTGCACTCACATTGCTTGTTTTTACTGGCAGTCTGGAGCAAAAGTGCTTCCTATCTGCTGTGTGGATTAAGTGACACTACTGAGAATAAATTATCTGTTGCAATGTACCTCTTCACTTGAACCCACACTTCAGTGCAGCATATCAGCATTGGTTTCCATCAGTAAATCAGTAAGCAAAATTTTCTGCCAAATTTTAATTATTCTTCTTTGTCAGTAAAACAAAGTGAGACAATAAGCTGACATAGGTAACCTGTCACGCAAAGATTTTATACCTATTTCTAAGAATCTGAAAATGCAATCATATATAACACTTGTCAAACTTAAATGTGTCTTTGAGAAAAATATAGAACAACAAAAAAGTAAATTAGTCACATGTTATTTGTTGCGCATACATATGCATGTGGCTTTAACTGCTGGACATAAAAAATCAGCTTTGGGAGACATGGAAATTTCTGCATATCTGAATGAAATGAGACCTTTGAGGATTTAAAAAAAAAAAAAAAAGAGAGAAAAAATATGATTTTAGAAATGTTGTTAAAACATAGGTCATACCCTGGGGCCACTAGATAATAGGAAGTTTTATCATTAATCTCTGTCAGATTTTTGAAAGAGTCAATAGACTGAACTGCCAATTAATATAGTTCCCATTATAGGAACGAATGGTATTTTGTATGCAGTGATAAGGAGAAAAGAAAATCAATTTTGTGGTTTTAACCTTAATCAGAATACTTTCATTTGGCAAGCTCTCACTGTCTTCTTTGTGAATATATGAATCCATGGGTTTGTGGGTATGTATCTACAGAAAGAGGAAAAAAGAAAAAAAGTATGGAAATAAATTAATGAACACACCACTTGAGTTCACTGAGTAAATGTTGAATGTTCAAATAAAAATAAACCCCTAATCATTTCCCTGGTATTTATTTGGCTTGTGACTCAAATCATCTTTTTTCAAGATGGTTTTCTGCTGGAAACCAAAACTGTGGCAATTTCCTACCACAGGCAAAAAAAGAGGAACATAATTTCCATCTCATAGGTTCTAACAATCCATGTTTTTACTTTCTTTTAATATGTAATGAATAGATTTGAGTCTGGTGGCAAGAATGGGGAATAATAGCATATCTAACAAAGTACAAATTTTTCAACTTGCTAGCAGAAGGATTTCATACCTTTAGTCAAAGGCCATTTTTACTGCAGCTAGCATACTGATTAGAAAAGATCACCCTAAACTGCTTGAATTTAAGGTATGATAACCTTTAAAGGAAAAATGAATCCATTTTCTAAGTACAGCAGACAGAAAGTTCAAATTGTAAGAATCACTTGTCAAAAAGAATAAAACAGGACCATATCTAATATTAGTTTTTTGCATTACATTTATCATTTAAAATTTTAAATGATGCCTTAGTGAAGTAGTAACTTTATTTGTGATGTGTGCTTTATGTGCAAAGGGAAACTCAAAATATTCAGTCATTTCATACCAAGCCTAAGGAAAGAGAAGAAGCATAAGTAAAGTCGAAACATTCAACAAGGTTCAAGTGTAAGGGTTGTAGTGATTTGATTGACATTTTCCCCTCTCTGTGAGATAAGAACAGGGAGACATACAAAGCAGGCACCAAACTTTAAAGAATATAATGAAGTTTATTACTACAACTACAAGTAAAATGGAATGAGAAAGAATTAAAGCAAATTAATCCTCTTTTTCTCCACCACCTCCTCCATCCACCTATAACATAGAGACACAAACTTAAAATCAATTCAGTCAGTTTGCCCCTCTATAACAATCTTGTGTCAGTCCATTGAGTGAGAGAAGTCTCTTTTGCTCAGCTATGCAACTTTTCCACAAGAACAATTTTATCATGGCATCCACGTCACAGCACAACCGCCATCTGGGGTGGTTTTCTGTTGATATGTGAGTGTCCCTTTCCTCAACCACAGCTTTTCCCCACAACTGTGTTCGAGGATTCACCTTTAGCTGCCGGGGGTAGAATTTTAAGGGCAAGCACTTCCAGAAAAAAGCAAAAGTTGTCTTCCTCTATCTCAAGGATAAACCCCTNATGGCCCAGCCTGGCCTCCCACCAGGCCTGCACCCATTCACGCAGGCAGGGCCCAGCAGGGCCCTGCCAGGCTGGCCCAGCCCCACCTCGGAGGCTGAGCCAGGCCCTCGATTACCTCTGTCTTTGCTGGAAGAGCAAGAGAGCTATTCCCACCTAGGCCCTCTTTAAATCTGAATTCACAGAGCAGTACCCCTTCTCTAACTGGCTCAATAGAGCTGTTGATATTCAAATTAGTTAATTGATTGGTTCTGTCCAGTTCTGGGGGAAATTACAGCACCTGTGCTGCAAACCACTTCCTCAAGGAAACAGAGCCAAAAGGAAGAAAAGGCTGAAAGCAGGAAGGGGTGTCAACCCATGACAAGGGTTCATTCAAGGAAGATTTATTGGTTTCATTGGGATGCAATTCATTAATATTCATTAAACACTTAAAAAGTTGGGTATCTAACTTAAGGATCATTATAAGATTACTATATAGTCAACATAAAGTGTTAGGAATGTCCTGAAAGCAACTTATTCCATCCTTTTTTTTTTTTTAAATAAGTCTCTAAAATAGGAGGGATTAAATAGTTGTTCTCTCCATAGATAGCAAAGGCAGTGAAGATGAGTAGCTTATCCCTACACCATATGTTTCCTTACAACTGCATTTTTTTCAGTCTGAGATCCATGCTCAAATTCACAAACTGAGATTAATGCGGCTCTGCTCTGTGAAATCATTTTTGTATTATATGTGAAAAAATTACTTGGATATTCATCATATGAATGTATTATTAAAGTATAACAGTAGAAGGCTCAAAAAATAAGAAAGAGAAAGATAAACCACAAGAAGAAATTTTTGATAAACATTTCAGGGTGATTAAAATGGCATGACAGTGTTATTTTCAGACAAGTTCCTATCATCTCACACAGCCAAATTTCTAATCCCATTTTACCCTTGTAGGGAAACAGCACATCAGCGTTTAACAGTAAGATAGACGCAGTTCCCAAGGGGTGAAAAGGCTGCTGTTGAGAAGCATCAGAGACTGATGGCAGGAAACAGAGGTGAGAATTATAGAACAGTACAATTACAGAATCGTTAAGGTTAGAAAATACCTTTAAGATCGAGTCCAGCCACTTACCCAACACTGCCAAACAGCACACCTAAACCATGTCTCCAAGTAGGCAGAAACAATCAAAATTACAGGCTTTTTGCCATTTTAAATCTTTGAATGTCAAAGAAAGTGAATCTCAAATAATTACTGAAAAAGGCACTTCACTCTAGGCTGTGGACTTCTATTCCATGGATGTTACCTAGTATGATGAATTTATTGTACCGTGGTGAGTACTATAGGGTAAATTATGTCATCCTTACTCGTACTTCATAGCAAGGATATAATTTTCTTTACAGACTGAGGACACATGCAATAACAGTGTAAACCATTCTTACTGATTCCTTGGATAAGGAAGATTTAATAAAATGTAAAAAAAATCTAATAAAAAGTCATATTATTTCTAAAGTGAGTGTGACAAGTTTCTTTATAAAAAAGCTCAGAAGAAAACTAGGTTCTGATGGCCTTCTGCTTACCACCTATCTTTGTAACAAAAACTTTCCCCTTTTGCAGTCATCCCTGAAGCTTCCAGTCCCGCTTGGGTTCTTATTCCTACACTGGGAAGAAAGACTCACAGTTACCAAGTTTACTTGAAAGCAACTGTCTGATAGGCAGGCAAATGCAGTAAAAATATAGGACGTAGACAACTACGCTGATTTGCATCACTGTTGGGATTAGCTCCGATTATAATGGTTTATTTACATTCAGTTTTATTTCTATCAATAAGATTAAATCATACTTTCATTTAAGAGGATTGTCCAGTTTCTATATTCATAACTGGTTTTAGGCCTGGCCTCCAGGAGGTAAATATTTCTTAGTCTGATACACGGGGTAAGCATCACCAAAGCACAGGGCGTGGACACTAGCAGGCCTGTGAAAGGGCAGGGTGCTTTCTTACCTTTCTTACTATGCCTTTAAGGCATGAGATGTTATGCTTGGGCATTCATACTCAGAGTACGGACCAGAGAGCAATTAGTTCTGCAGCAGTTCCATGAGTGCATGCTGTTGTGAGGTAATAACAAACTGGAATCAGTGGAGTTCAGTTTTTAACAGAACAATAATGGCAGAAGTGGCTCATAAAGCTGTTTACCTTTCAATCAAAAGATTAGATCATCGTGTGTCAAGATGGCAGAGCAGCAGCTCAGCCATGCATCTAAGTAGATGAATGGGGCTGTGTGTAGTAAAAAATTATAGCCTTTTTGGATTATAGATGTTTGTGGGGGATAGAATGAACAAACTGATTTATTCAATGAAATTTGTTTTTGAACTTACATAGTATTCGCATTCTTTTACAGAAATCTCTGTTGAAAGGGAAGTAAGATGTGGCTTCCCAGATTCATTTCCTCACTGCATTCTTCTACATTGGTCTATTTCTAATAATTGACACACACTGAGATGGCATCAGTCTGCCTAATTTAAGAACCTAAAACTAGGCAGACAGGAAGTCTCTCTAAAGGCATTCAGAGATACCTACGGTTCACCATTTTCTATACACAGAAGCTAGGCACTATTTTTTTACTCCTAGTAAAGTAGTTGTGAAAAAAGGTATCTATACTATAGAGGTTAGATCCCTCTCTTGGCTATTAGGAAAAGCATACTTATTTTCTTTTCTTGTTTGTTTTTCTAGTTTGTTTTTTGTTGTGGTGGTTTTGTTTTGTTGGTTTTGTTTTGTTGGGTTTTTTTAATTAAATACAGCATTTTAAAATATTTGACCATATAGCATAGGTATCTGACTGTGGGCATTGACTTAGGGTGACAGAACAAAGAAATGGGCTGCACAGAGAGGTTGTGCAGTGTCCATCCTTGTACATATTCAAAACTCAGTTGAACATGGACCTGTGTCATATTCTACAGATGATCCTGTTTTGATTGGGAGAGTTGGAGTAAATGATGCCCAGAGGTGCTAGTTGATTTCAGCTGTACTGTTGATGCTGAATTGATTTTCGCCTTTTTTGCTTTTATATATTCTCTATATTCTTTGATACATTTGTAGCTCGGTAGCCTATTACAGTATTTGTAGCTAGCATTTTACCTACTCTATTACACAGAAAGAGAAAATAAATTCCCCAGTGGCTCGAAGCTGAGGGTTAGATTCTCTGGGAAGCCAAGGTTTAAACTAGCTCTCTGAGACGCACTTTCAAAAACAAAGTTTAGTTCCTATCCAAGGGAGGGGATTCAGAAAGGATTGAACTGGGGAGGAATTACCTCATGACTTATGTCTCTAATTAAGGATTCTTGTCAGTTATGCTAATTTGCTAAATATATAAAAATTGTATGCGCTTTATGTTATGTGTGTATCTTTGGACGCTTTCCACCTAGCAAGTTGTGCACCTAAGGATCTTTATAAAAGTAACCCCTTTTTATCACCTAACTGTGTCTGGCTCCTGATTTTAGGACCAGCAAAAAGGCATCACTCTGATTCTGGGGTTTTGCATTACCACTGTGATTCTGGGATTTTGCATTCCTCCTAGGTCTCCTGACTGGGCCTCCACCTCTTACATGTGTTTTTTTCATGCCTGAACTGAATCAGGAGCAATTTGTTCGCCCATGTATGTGTCCTGTCACCATGGCTTGATTTCCTGCTCATTGAAATGGACCATTTTTGAGGCTGGAGGAGATAATGTTTGAAACCAACCATTTCCCCTGGAACTCCCATCTCTCTAGTGTGGTTTACCATGGGATTCTGGCGAGCATGGCCCAAACAGGTCAAAGTTCACTCTCCAGAAGTCCAAAGTTGGAATCCTGCTGTTTGCCTCCATCCCTTCTCTTGGTATCCTGAACTCCACCATCTCATGGCCACTGCAGCCAACAGCAAAAATCCCCCACCCATTCTCCCTTCCTTTCAAAGATCAGCTCCAGCAGAGCATGTCCTTCATCAACCACACTGTTATCCACGTCATGAATTTATCACACCAATGCACACACCTTGACTGCTTGTGATGCTGCTCACCTTCCAGCAGATATTAGATATTTCATGACACATTTCCTACAAAATAGAGCAAATGGAATCATGTCTCTCAGTCTACAGTGTTGGGGGGGTTTTATAAGACTGAGCACTTGGGTAATACAGAATGTTTTGCACTTCTTTTTACAGTCCCTGTTTCCACAGTGCCACTTACCCGGTATATTACAGAGCTGGTTTAGTAGTCTTGTTGGGTTTTTATATCTCTGTGTCACTAATTTCAGGATTTTTATTTCTGCAGAAAGAAAAGTGAACCTCTTCCATTTAAAATCGCATTCCCTCACAAGTTACTTGTAGGAAACTATAAGATTAACAAAATAAAATTCAATTTGAGCTTGAATATTAATAAAACAGACACCTTTATGCTCTACGAATAATTTAAGAGGAAGTATGGCAAGATGAAAAAAATGTAGTAAGAAGTGTGTTTAATGTCCACCTTCCACAACTTAATAATAAACCAAAGTTATGTTAATCCAATTGAAGGTCATTCCTTTAATTATTCTTTTTAAAAAGACAATGACCTCCAGGGGTAAATTCACCACTTGTTTAACCTAAAAAGAAAAAAATTTCAGCTTCATCGTGCATTGAGTCAAGGAATTAAACAATGGGAAATTTTTGAATGTTTCAAGAAATCTAGGAGACTAAGCTAAGAAATAAATTAAATCCAAATAAAACTTGAAGATCAAGAAGAAAATCTATCAATCTCTTTCTGACATAGCCTTTTCCTTTTCTTGTTATTTACCAAAAGAATGTAAATAACAAAACATGAAAAAAATGTAAAGGAGTAGTTGAATGCAAATGTCCTTAAGGGTATAAGAGAATATTAAATTCTGTGCAGACAAAGATTCACCCATTAACTTGTCCTAGGTTGCAATGTAAGATGTGCCCAAAAATATGTATTCTATTGCCATCTTCAGGAGCCATTGAAACCAGGTAGGGCANTGAATCCTCCAGACTTGAAATTCATGCTTGGATTCTTCTCAGAATAAATAAATGGTAGTCCTATGTAGACATAAAAAGGCCTTTGGTCTACTCAACAGCGGAAAACAGTGAAAGGCCACACAAACTAATTTATGCACATCTGTACATTAGGTATGGCTTTTAAGATGCTCTACAAGATGAAACAACAATTAACAAGTGAAGGTATAATGCTCATAATTTCATAATATCTGACAAATAGATTAACTTCCTGGTATATATCACTGCCCCAGGCTTTCTGCAGATACTGGCAGGCATGTCTAACATGTGCTAAGTTGTACTGAGCTTATCTTTTCAAAGACTTCTTTAAGAGTCACGAATGTTTGGTTGTAATGAAAGTTAAATCATGGAAGAAAGATGTTTGAATTGGAAAGACTGATATGAAGAAAATGAAAGCTCTTCTTGGCTAGTCACAACATTTAGTCTTAAAGTTTAATGTGAAAGTCTTCACAAGTGATAGGGAGGGATGCTGTGCTCTTATTCGTTGAGGGTTTTGCAGGCTTCTGAGTGAAAACAACAAAAGAAAAGGTGCAAAGAGCTAGGAGTATTCCTTCCTCATGGCTTTCTAATGATGGATGCATGAATTGGATCCAAGGATGAGACAAATGACTGGAACTGGAGTCAGGAGTATATTGACTACACTGGATGAGCACCTCTGCTTTTGACATCCTGTATAGGCATAAAACCAAAACTATATGTTGAACATCAGCTCCTCATCATGAATTACTGTTCCATAAGTTCTAATACTTCTTATATCCAGGGCAAATTGGCAGTAGAGCCATGCTGCCAACAGAGAGGATCTGGAAAATTTCCCCAGAAGATTCCTATATCAGAAAAACTTTCTACCTCAGAAATATGAATTTTAGATAGGACAACATCAGCTCTCCAACCTAGAAGGGAGATAAAAAGCTCCCTTGTAATTGTACAAGCAAAGCAAAGCAAAATTGAGGCTGTGCACTGCCTTGCTTAACACCAAGAAGCCAAATTTTAAATGTACCAGTGATTTACAACTCTCACACACATAAGTTATTAGACTAACTCCTGAGCAAGAGCAGTGTCTTTTAGCATACTAATAGGAAACTTGACCTTGACTATATACCTGTTGTGAATAAGGAGTATAAATAAAAAGAACTGAACAAAGCTATAACCTAACGTGACTGTTTAAGTATTTAGTTAGAACTTATTTTAGTGGCAAATATTCTTGTATATGAGCAACAACTAAGATTATTCTTGGACTATTTGTAAGATACAATATAAAAAATAATATTTGTTATGCAATAATATGAAGTGGGCATATTAATGTTTTAGGGTGGAATTCATCTGACTTAATGTTGGGTGTCTGCTGTACAGAGATGTTCATATGCTCAAGTCACCCTAGGATTTTTGAATGGTATGAAAACTCTTTCAACTGGTGGTTTAAGATTCATGTATTGCTAGGTTCAGTGTAGATTCCTACATTTGGTTATAGTCATAGACTGGGATAGGCTAATTGACCATAACTGGAATAAAGTGTTCATTTTAAGGTGGTGATAATAGCTTCCCAGCAACACTCAGAGACTCAAAAAATCATATCCTCCATTTCGTAGACCCAATAAAAATGTATCAGTTTGAACAGAGAAGAAAAGCAGTCACTTTGATCCCGAAGGCTACAGAAAGACAGCTGTGATTATCTGGCCTCCAGTTTGGAGATAACTTACAGTCAGGGCAAAATTTAAACCACTACAGCAAGCACTTAGGTGTCTGACAACACTACGAGTACCCTCTTTGTGACATTTCCCTAAGATACCATACGCACCACAGATCAACTCAGCTAGGATTGCTGTGGTTTAGGATTGTAACAGTGGACTTTAAAGCTAACACTCCTACTTAATTTTTTTCATGCAGCAGCTTATCCCCAGCATTTTTTTTCTCAAGATATATTGAGTTAAAGTGTGTTAGTGCATTCTGTGGCTCAGGAAATATGTCTTATACATGTGCAGAAACAGCAGAAATACAATAAGATATTAGCAAGATTTTATAACAAGATTGCAAGCTCAAGTGCGTTAATGACCTTCAGTATCACTGAATGTGCCTTTCAGAGATATACATGAAAGTAAGAACATAAATAGACTTTTTAAGCAAGCTAGGATTCTAATGAGCTTGGGTTATTCAAAAAGTGTATTTTTTCATGATATAATCCTGGGGTGAATTTCCACTAATTTATTCATACATTTTCACTTAAGCAAGATAATTGCAAACAAGTGATTGAATATCTTGTTATATTTGAAATGTAAAGAAAGAATGTATTTCTACATAAAAATATATTCTTGCAAAAGAAGGGATATTTGTAAAAAAGTAAATATTCACTCCATAGCACATCTGTCTCTACAGAAGATTCAGCATGTGCTGAATCATGCTTCTGATTATACTGAAACCTTTAAATTAAGAAACTGAGTAAAGTTACTTGGCATATGTCTGTCTGAGTCTACATATTGCCTGAAAGAAGGTGACTGGGGGTCTTGATTTCTATATTCCACTAGGCTGTGGTGGTAGGATTCACATCTCCAAATCCGCTCATCTGAAAAGAAGGTGTCTAGACTAAAAAAGTCATCTTGGTCTTTCTACACTAAATAGGAAAATGTAGACACCCCTAGGGAATGATTCATCATAACCAGCTAACTTTTTAGACTAGATAAGTTTAACCAACTGTACAGGTGTTTCAGTCTCAAAT